>VXBU01002208.1:821258-853913 GCA_013400315.1 Bombycilla garrulus
CAGGAGAGGTTTAGGCTGGACATCAGGAAGAATTTTTTCACTGACAGGGTGGTCAAGTCACCATCCCTGAGGGTATTTAGAAGACATGAAGATGTGGCAGTTTGGGACATGATTCACTGACGGCCAGTGCTGAGTTAATATTTGGACTCTGCTCTTAGAGGTCTTTTTCAGTGTAAAAGAGTCTATTAAAAAAAAAAGTACCTACCCAATTTGAAATTATTTGACCGTGATTTATTTTATTTTTCAGTCTTAGAGAATAGGGAGCTTTTCTGAGCAAATTGAGAGAATAGAATATTGTATGTCTCTCAGTATCCCACAAACCGTGCAATGACTCTAATACTTGAAATCTCTTAGCAATTTAAGGCTTTGAAATTCAAATAACTACTCTCTTCTACAGAATCCTGAACTGCAAAATGTCCTGGTATCACACTGAGATGATCTGCTTTGCAAGGACAGTTAGCATCTAAACAGAGAAAATAACCTGTGCTGACCAATGCAACCCAGTTAGACTTTGTTTATGTACAGAGACATGAACACTTGAAATTTTTGTCTAAACTGAAGCTTAAGTTTCTGCTGAGAGGCTTTGATGTCACAGTGAAAAGCACAGAAGGTGAGAGGCTTAGGTGTCAGAGCCAGGAGAGATGGTTTAGACAGGTAGAGGGATTTACAAAGTTTTGTTGGGAAGCTGAGACAATCTTTCAAAATGTTCTAAGTGTAGAGATGATTGTCCTACAATATGTGGTGAAAAAAACATTTCCTACACTTGAGATGAGGCCATAGCACCATGTGATGCACGGTATCCCGGGCAGGTTTCACATCTGGCTTTGTTTCTGTTTGCTGGCACTTTCTGCTTTCAGTAATGTGCTCAGACCAATGCTGGCAGGTCCTAGACCTTAGGATGGACTCCTAATCAGCACAGGCACAGAAATCTGCTTAGAAAATTAAATGCTTAAACATGTTATTACCAAAATATATATGCAAGCAAGTAAGTAAATCTGGCATGCAGATCTCCTTGTTAATCAGGATTACTTTATTACTATGCAAGTCAACCCACCAGAGATTTACAAAAATCAAGATGGTAACTCCACCCTGCTGCAGGTGTGTTAAACAAGAAAGAAAGTAAAGGTAGAAATTCAGGTGTGGGAAGCACCAAGGAGCTCTTTCCTGGGAGCTACTCCACACAGTTTCAGGTGTGAGACCACGATTGCTTAGGACACATACCTGGCTGTAGCTCTGGATGGCACCTCTGGCCTGACTGCTGCGGGATGGGAGCTGGGCAGATGCTGTTTCACCCAGGGCGAGGGTCTGGTTGCTGTGGTAGCTGGCTGAGTACTGGAAGGATCCTTCAGGTTTGGAATTGAGCTGGAGTGCACTCTGGGAGAGGAGGCTAGGCCCTGTGGGGACAGGATTTGAGAGCAGTCAGCATCAGTGAAAGAGCAAACCGGTATTATCTGTCAAGTGAGTCTTGAAATTATCAGATGTATCTGTCTTCAGATTTTCAGATTTTGACTTTTCAGTAATAAAAATACATGCATTACTTTGTTTCCTTACTACTCAGTCATTATGTTCAAGCAACAGACCACATTGGTTCCTTTGCAATAAATGCATGGTTTTGACTGGTGAAGAAATTCTATGCCTGAACAAATCCAACCGTACTATTTGATAAAGAACTCCTGCTTTTCAGCTCAGAATAGTTGATGAGGTTTTTGTTTTTTTCCCTAAGGATAAGCCTTGTTTATTTCTCTTAATTATATCCAGTCGTTCTGCCTGGGAAATGCTAACTTGTCCCTCCCTGAGCCCCCAGCACATTAGATCTATTGATTACTGCCACTGTCCTGTACACAGAGTGATGTAATACTTTGGTGCCTGCAGGGATGAATGGCAGCCTTTAAAATATTAATTGGTCTTCTCATCATGCAGGACACACCCTGATCTCAGTGAATCTTTGACGACCATTTTTCAGCTATCTTATCTTCCCCACCACAGCACTGCACAGCAGGAGAGCCAAGTACAGGCAGCAAACCTGAACTGGGCCTGCCAGACTGAAGGGCATGTCAGGACCATGAACACTGGCACTTCCCAAAGTAATTTAGTAGTTCTGTGAAACTAAAACTGTTCTAATCTTCATTAGGTTCAAGTGCAAGTGATTTAGATTACCACCACGTTTCAAATTTCCCAATTACTACACCCAGGAATCAAGTGCACCTGCAGCAAATTTGCAGATGACACTGAGCTGAGTGATGCAGTGGACACACCTCAAGGATGGGATGCTGTCCAGAGGGACCTGGACAAGACTGAGAAGTGAGTGCATGGGAATCTCACAAGATTTAACAAGACCAAGTGCAAGGTGCTGCTCCTGGTTTGGGGTAAACTCTGATACCAACTCAGACTGGGGGATGAACAGATCCAGAGCAGCCCTGCCCAGAAAGACTTGGGGGTGCTGGAATGGCTGGACGTGATCCAGCCATGTGCACTCACAGCCCCAAAACCAAAACTGTCCTGGGCTGCATCCAAAGCAACATGGGCAGTAGGGGAGGGAGGGGATTCTGCCCCTCTGCTCTGCTCTGGAGAGACCCCACCTGGAATGCTACATCCAGCTCTGAGATCCCAGCAAAGGAAGAACATCTATTGTAGCAAGTCCAGAGCAGGGCCACTAAGTTAGATGGAGCACCTCTCCTATGATGAAAGGCTAAGAGAATTGGGATTGTTCAGTCTGGAAAAATAAAGGCTTTAGGGTGACCTAACTGTGGCCTTCCAGCACCTGAAGGGTTCCTACAAGAAAGATGGAGAGAGACTTTTTATAAAGGCATGTAGTGACAGCACAATGGCCTCACACTGACAGAGTCATTTTAGATTAGCTGTTAGGAAGAAATTCTTCCCTGTGGTGGCAAGACAATGGCACAAGTTGTCCAGAGAAGCTGTGGATAACCCATCCCTGAAAGTGTTGAAGGCCAGGTGGGGTGGAGCCCTGAGCAAACCGGTCTAGTTGAGGATGTCCCAATCCATGGCTTGGGGTTGGAACTAGATGATCTTAAAAACCATTCTGCCATTCTATGATTCCATGATACACAGAGAGCTGCATTAAAGAGTACATTTAATCCTCTCTCTGTCCTCATTGATATTAGTCTCTTTCACTGTCTGGGCCCAGGAAGTGAAATAGAAGAGGAGGAAAAAGGGTTATACCTTGGCCATGGCATAGGTTACCTTCAACCCAACAGCTGCCATCTATAGCACACTCAGTGGTTGCACAGGGATGACAGCTTCATCTTCTGGTTAGCACTAACAAACTCACGAGAGCACAGAAGGTGACACAAGCTTTAAGAGATGTGAAATGATTACAGGGATTTTGCTCCTACAGAACATGCAATAAGTTCAGTTTTAAACAGACTCACAATGGAAAAATTCCAATGAATTTACCAGAAATAACTTCCAGTACATTCCTGATACAAAGGCAGTTTTTATGACCTTTAAGTCTTTGCTATGAGGAGGTAAAGCTGTTCCAAAAAGATTTCCACTTAGAAAATGTGCAAACAACCCCACCCCCGAATTACACGAAGAGTATTTTTTGCTCTAGCCTATTTCTCAGAAATGGCAGAACCATTAAAACTGCTATTTTCCAAACCCAACCTGAACTGCTCGTATTATAAACAAATCGTAGTAGGCTATGTAAAAAGGAAGTGTTTGCATCTAAATGTAGACTAGGATTTTGACACTATTTTACGTATCAACACAATTTATACTGCAAAATCAGCTGCATTCATCAGAACATTCGAGATACAGGACAAATTTAGAATGTAAGTTCTGGTCCCTGTATTTTCTTTACAAGTACAGAATGAGGTAGAGCTCCATGTACGCTGTGAGGCCAGTAAAAATGTATCACATCCACAGGAGAACTGTATTTAATCCTCTATGGGTGCTCATAAATCCAGCCTTTGCTACTTTCCATTCCCTGGCTCTGCAAATAGGGTTTATTTAGCATTTTCCATTTAACTGGTTTTGTTGCAAAATTTCTTCTTTAATTAAAGAAACACTTTCATAGATTTTTTCTTATTTTAAGAGCACAAAGAAAATACATGCTTAGTTCTAAAAAGATCTGGAGGGTTTATTTCAATCTTTTGGACTTTGAATTTTCACCAAGACTTTTTCTATGATCAAGTGATGAACAAGATCAAGTTCAGAAATTTCACAAAAGCATAACTTTCCCATGAGGAGCAAAAGTTGCAAGAAGAAAGCAATTTTTGTGCATGAAAGTGTTTGTACTCATTCTGAAAGTAATTATGCTGTGACATTTCTAAAGCTTAAATAATGATTAAACTATCACATGCTAAGAACGCAATATGTTTAAATTTTCATTGCATCTGGCTTTCAAATAACTGTGGCTCACTAGGGGATTTACATTGCCAGCTAGAAACACATACATGGGTTCCCTGCACCATTTAGTTTAAACACTTCCATGCACTTAAAGAAACTTATCCAACCCCTTGAAAAAAAAGAATGTAAAAACTTGGGCCCACATAGTTTGAAGTTCACTAAAATACTGGTTTTATTTAGCAGTTTTTATTTTATACCTTAGAAAGCAATATTGAACAATTAAAATGTGCATACATTTCAATAATTACAAAATAATTTGAGAGAGATATTTTTTTAAAGCCTAGAATTTTAAAGAAGCCAAAGCAACTGTAGAATAGAGTAGTGTCTGCTCACCTGTAAATACCAAAGCCCTAAATCAAGCATACAAACTGGAAGATACATTTGAGATCAATCCATGTGACCATGAAAAAACACAAGTTCATTTTTCAGGGACTACAAGCAGTCCCGCCTTGTCTGATAGGGAAAAGATGGATTGCTTTTCTCATTAACATTCTTGAGATTTCAATCTGAAGGTAAAACCAAACCTTCTGAAGAGCCTGCAGCTCACTCAGAAGTTTGTTTGTGTCCTGTACACTGATGGCTCTTGACAATAATCCACCATTTCTTCCAGGCTAGAATTTAAACCCTGTTATGTTGGTATAAGAAGGCATTCATTCAACTGTTTTTCATTTGTTTTCAGAACAGTTAAGGCAGCTGGAATTTCCCTATTTTCAGCTATGCACTGGAAATCACTAGTTAACTGCTAGAATAATTCAGTTTTAGTGGTTCTCTTAATGAGACATAATTACTGCAATTGTTCAATTTAAAACAAACACTTCAGGCTTCATAAGATTTAGTACAGCAGATATTGATGATCTGCAGTATCACTTTAAAATTTTGTACTATGTTTGGTTCCTATTTGAGGGTAGGGGGAAGATATAAATACTTGTTCTCCATTATGTTTTCACCACCACATTAAAAAAGAAATTCCTAGTGAAAGAATATTGATGTTGGATTATTCAGGGTTGATAGTACCAATTTCTCACTGATTCAGTTTGTGCCACTCTCCTCCTTTATTAACATAGTCGAGGTAAGAGTGAAAATTCAGGAAACTGAGTCAGAGCCATCACAGTGCAAGACACACCGCTGTGGACTGACTTCAAATGACGGAGCAAGGTAGAGCAATCAACTCTTTTACTTGTCCCCCGTTTGGAGGACAGATACTGCAGACAATACCTTCCTCTTCGTCTTTACCTTGAGCAGTGTGCAAGCCTCCCTGTGTTGCTCACCTTGGCCTCTGTAACCCAGCTCAGAAAGGAGCTGGAAGGAGAGGGCGGTGTCTTGCCTGGGACACAAACTGCACTTAAATGGGGGAAAGCTGCTGGAGCACAGGGGAGAGCAGGCAGGAAGAGAACACACGTAGATGGAGGATATGCTTACATCAGCGAGCCAGCCCACAAAGGAACTTCAGAGGTGATGGAGAGACTTTTCTAGGAATCAGAGAAGGGAAACAGGAATTTCTTTTGTGGTTGGAGGCCCAGGTGCTGGCAGGCATGAGAGAGTCAGAGCATAATGACTCTCCCATTCAGGCAGTGAGGAGAGGGGGCTTTCTGTGAAGCCCATTGCCTTCGTTTATATGACCCACCCCTCTTACTGGCAGCTACGCTGGTTATTATATGGCTATTACTTTTTGTAGTTCAAAACTTACTAATTTAAGAGATGTGGAGGACCTGAGAGTACCTTGCACACTTACTTCAAGCCAAATGGGGAAGAGGAGCAGAGGCTCTTACTAAAGAGAGCAGCACTGAAGCCCACACTTGCCATCTTCCTGCCACAGTGCGCTCAACAAAACCCGTGTGACACTGCACTGACCAGCCTGATTCTTGGCATTGAGAACACTGCATGTGGCCATCAGTGTGAGCTGGTGAGCTCCAGGCTCCACACGAGGCACAGCAGAGGAGAACTTCTGCTGCAGGAGAGCTGGGGGAAGCAGGAGGCCAGGGCGGCAGGGTGAGCCCTGTGGCACAGCTGGGGCTGAGCTGTGCCCCGTGCCCTGTGCAGGACGGGGCTCTACATCGGCAGGATTCCTTCAGGGGCCACTGCTCTTCCTTCTGAAAATGCAACACACAATGCTGCATTGAGGTGCGGTGTAGCTATTTAAAAACCAAACTAAGGAAGCGAGTGGTCTTAAATGATGAGACTATTATTATTTCAAGGACATCACAGTAAGAGCTGATTACGGGAAACAAAGTGACGCAAAGAATCCAGGCTACTGTTATCATTCATGGCTGGGTCAAAAGTGAGGGAAAAAATGAAATTATGAGAACATTTGTCTTTTTAATTTTCAAGAGCAATATTTTCTTTGAAAATAAAATATTTTGCCTGTCATTTCTGCTCTCTTCAGACCATGTTCTCTTCCTTTTTATGTCATGCAGCGTAAAAAAATCAAACACCAAACTAAGGAAACAAAATCACAACCTAAAGATGTAATTTTTAATTTATTTTTTAAATAAATTATTCTTGAATGGCAAGTGTATGTAAGCAAAAATATTTTAATGTACGAACAGCAAAATACTAGGATACTTCCCAGTACCTGCTTATACTGTTGTAGCTAAAAAACCCCAAACAAATCAAACCAAAACAAACAACGATCAAAGTGCATCAACACAGTACTGAATTTTGATTCAATGAACAGTCATTAACACTGAATGAGGCTTCAGTGAGAGATTACAAGAAATAGGCGTCAGCACCAAGAGTAGTTGAAAAGACAGGAAGCATGTTTGGGAATCAGAGCTGGTGAGTCTTGATATGTTTTCTTTCCTTCTACCTGAGGGTAAGAACTTGTCTATAGTGACAACACAAGTAGCAGAGCTCACCTGAATTACAGCCCATGGTAGTCATAAGCAGAAGAGCATCTCATATAAGAAAGCCAGTAGGAACTTGGGCTCCAAGGAGCTTACCAGTGTCAGAAGATAAGCAATTTTCTAAGTGCTGACAGACTGCTTCACTACACTGACACTGATTAGAGATGGAGGGAACTGAAGCTCATCCTAATAAATTTGTAATATTTTTAATATTACCAGATTGCGAGTGAGGTTTTAAAAACAGATACGTGATGGAATAATAGAATTGTTAAGGTTGAAAAAGACCTTGAGGATCATTGAGTCCAATCTCTGACTGAACACCTCTTTGTCAACTAAATCACACACTAAGTGCCACTTCCAGTCGTTTCTTGAGCACTTCCATGGATGGTGACTCCACCACATCCTTGGGAAGCTTCTTCCAATGCTTAACCACCCTGTCAGTGAAAAAATTCTTCCTGATGTCCAGCCTAAACCTCACCTGGTGCAGCTTGGGCCATTTCCTCTTGTCCTGCCGTTGGTTATCTGGGAGAAGAGGCTGATCCCCACGTGGCTGCAACCTCCTGTCAGGCAGTTGTAGAGAGCAATAAGGACTCCCCTGAGCCTCTCTTTCTGCAGGCTAAACACCCCCAGCTCCCTCAGCTGCTCCTCACAAGACTTGTGCTCCCCCAGACTCTTCAGCAGCTCTGCTGCCCTTCTCTGGACACCCTCCAGCACCTCAATGTCTTTCTTGCATTGAGGGATCCCAAACTGGACACATGATTTGAGGTGTGGCCTCACCAGTGCTGGGTACAGGATGATGATCCCTGGTCCTGCTGGCCATGCTATTGTTGGTCCAGGCCAGGATGCCACTGGCCTTCTTGGCCACCTGGGCACAGCTGGCTCATGTTCAGTCACCTGTATCAGCAGCCCCAGGTTCTTTTGCACTGGCAAATTTCCAGCCACTCTTTGCCCAGCCTGTAGAGCTGCATGAGGCTGTTGTGGCCCAAGTGCAGGATTTGGCACTTCACCTTGTTGAACTCATGCAGCCTTGGCCCATCCATCCAGCCTGTCCAGGTCCCTCTGCTGAGTCTGCCTACTCTCCAGCAAACTAACACTCCAGCCCAACTTATTGTCAACCATGAGCCTGCTGAGAGTGCACTCCATCCCGTTGTCCAGATTGTTGATAAAGATACTAAAAAAGACTGGCTCCAATCCTGGCCACAACTGACTGGCCACCGACTGGATGCAGCAACATTCACCATCACTCTTTGGGTCTGGCCATCATTCCAGTTTTTAACCAGGGAAGAGTGCACCAGTCCAAGCCATAGGCTGTCAGTTTTCCCAGGAGAATGCTGTGGGAGAGAGTACCAAAAGCTTTACTGAAGTCCAAGTAGATTAAACCCACAGTCTTTCCCTCATCCTGCAGGCAGCTCACCTGGTCATAGAAGGAGATCAGACTGATGAACTGCACATGCCTTTCCTAAACCTGTGCTGGCTGGGCCTGATCCCCTGATTGTCCAATAAGTGCCATGTGATCATACTCAGGATAATCTGTTCCACAATCTTCCCCAGTACCAAGGCTGGCCTGACAGCCCTGTAGTTCCTCTTCCAACCCATCACATCTGCCAGCCTCCTGTTGTGTGGGACCTCCGTGGTCACCCATCATGATAACTGATGATAAATGATGGAGAATGGCTTGGTGAGTTCTTCTGCCAGCTCCCTCAGCATGCCCTGGTGAATGCCATCCTACCCCAGATAGACTTCTGAGTGCCTAAGTGGCACAGCAGTCACTCACAACTTCCTCCTGCATTGCAGGAGGTCTATTCTGCTCCCCATGCCTGTCTACCAGCTCAGGGGTCTGCTTGTCCTGAGGACACCTGTCTTTCTGGTAAAGACTGACACAAAGAAGGCATTCAGTACCTCAGCCTTTTCCTCATTCTTGATGGCAATGTTCCCCCTTCCACCCAAATCCAATAATGGATGGAGATTTTCCTTGGCCCTCCTTTTGTTGTTAATGTATTTATAAAAACACATTTTATTATCTTTCACAGCAGTTGACAGATTGAGTTCTAGCTGAGCTTTTGCCTTTCTCATTTTCCCTCTGCATGACCAAATGCCATCTTTGTAGTCTTCCTGAGTTGCTTTCCCCTTTTTCCAAAGGTCATAAACTCTCCTATTCCCCCTGAGTTTCAGCCAAACTCCCTCTACAGCCAGACAAGTCTTATTCCCCATCAGCTCATCTTTTGGCACATAGGGATGGCCTACACCTGCACCATTAAGATTTCCTTTGTAAAGTGTGTCCAGCCTTGCTGGACCCCTTTTTTCTTAAGGACAGATTCCCAAGGGAAGGTCTGATAAGATTTAAGTACAATCAGTATTTGTGATACATATTTAAACTGCAGGAGAGCAAATTAAGGCTGCACAAGTGTGGATTAACCCCATTACATACACAGAGATCTTTGTGTTTTTTCTGTCTCACATTGTAGCACCATTGCTGTGTCACAAAGCTAAATAGTCAGATGAATGTGGGTTTCTTGTAAAGGAGCAACTCCCAGAAAGAAACAACAGAAATTGCTCTCTTGGGCATAACATTGACGATCTATCCCTAGTGTCTGCCTGTCAAACATCTGAAAAGTTGCTCCTGTTTCCTTGCCCTTAGACCACAGTATATTAGGGAATACTTCAAACACTTTAGCTTCACAGTATCTAACAATCCAAGATAACACTATAGCAATAGTACGGTCAATCTTCAAAACAAACAAACAAAACAAATAAAACGGCTGAATTACAAAACAGGATTAATGTATTACATTACAGAGCAGAATTTACTGTGGAACAAATATTCAATAATACATTATCTGGTAGTTGTTTCATTATAAAATAAATATCAGATAATGACAAGTTACATACAGTGCTATATTATTGCAAAGATAAGGGTATGATTAATTTAGTATTCCAGATCTGTCCAATAATTACCTCTGAACTGGCTAAAATAATTACAGTACAAACAACAGAAACATCTACCTAGTCACCCTCCATGAGGTAATTCCATGTTTATTACCTGAGTTTTCATATGAAGTTACAAACAAAAATAGCAGGCAAGTGAAAAGAGAAGGGTTTTTTCTTCTCCTTGAGATTTAAAGTCAGCTGGCTTCCCATTTGCTTCTCCAAGTAAGTGGAGAAGTGTAGCACTACTATTGTGCTATACATCTCCATTTGGTCAGTCATCTATTACGATGCCAGTTCTAATTGACAAAGGAAATAGACCAAAACGTGCTTGAACGACCATTTAATTAGCTCCCATACCAATTATAAACAACACTTCACTCACCTTCGATCAACTGACAAAAGTAGTAATGATAAATTATAGAGTAGGTGTAAATAAAGTGGTTTTAATTAGTGTAATTAATCACATCATACATTCTTCAACCTGTTTTGCTCATTTGGATAACAGTTGAAAGAAAAACACTGGCAAAGCTCCTTTAATGTCCTTTAAACTTTCATTTACAGCATTAATAGGTTGAGGTGCCTCACATCCCATCGAGAAGAACCACCTTCTAACTGTTAGTATATGCCTAATTAAGGATCTCAGATACCAAAAAGTCATCACTTACTTGTTCCTTCTGCCTCCCAGGTCATTTAGTTTGAGTGCAAAATATCGATTACTGCCCTACAACCTACTTTTTTGTTAGTTCATTAAAATGTCTGTACTCTGAGGAAGCACTTGCCAACCCCTCCTAAAACTGACTTGTATTTGTTGCCCAGTTTTGCAAAGGAATGGATAATTTAAAAAGAACAGCATAATAAGAGAGAGCTTTTGATGGTAACGTGCTGGTGTCCTTCTACAGTTTCTGACATTAGAAAAGAGGTGATGATAGTTAATAACAAGGTGGACAGACCTATTCCTGGTGATACTAAATTCTTCGGCATCTCCTTGGTATATCCTGTTTTCTAAGTCCTGCTCCCAGAGTTAAGTTGTTCCATCTGGAATGAGGAGTAAGCTTTCCTTCCAAATCAGAAGGGTAAGGAACACTTATTTCTCTGGTTTAACCCCCTCCATTAAACACTGTGTCCTATTTGTGAGGTCATCTGAAACATTTTTTTGAAGAAACTCTCTTGCCAAGATGATTTAGGATGGTTTTGGAAAGCAGAGCAATTGAGTGAGCAGAAGGGAGGCCCCGCAAGTGCCACAGAGGGTGGCAAGAAGCAGTGACAATGCCACACAGGTACAGACCTTCTCCTTTTTCTAGTCTCCGGGGAAGCTGTGAGAAATGCAAGGTGAAACCAGCAGAGGTAGGGGGCAATGAGGAAAGTCCTTGGGAACTAGACGACAAAATTTTGTGGCAATCATAAAAAGAGGACATTTTTCTTAATTATAGGCCGAAAAGGGGGAGATCAAACCAAGGCAAAACTTAAGATCTGCAGTTGAAAACACAGTTTGTCAGCTGTAACTTGTCAAACAAATTCTGTAGGAAAAGAGGGGTTTTCAAGGCACTTGTTAGTCTGACCTCAAATAGAAGATAACAACCAGCTCTCCTATAACAACAGTAATAAGCATGGCACCCATTCTCCCTCCAAATCTTAGACTAGAACTAGAATAGGTCTAGGAAAATATTTCAACATCTGTCTTCTAGGAGATATTAAATATATCAGTAGCTTTGTATTATAAGAAAAAAATGCCAAGGCTGCAATATAGCAAAGGAATTCCATACCCTAGAAATGAACAAAGGTGAAGAGCAAGAAAAGGCAGGGGAAGGAGAGGAAGGGGGACACCAACTGCATACTTAAAATGAAGAAATAAATGGTAATACTTTAAATGCTTAATCACAAGCAGCTCCCTTGTTATGAACCAAACACATCTCTTTAGATGAGAGGCAGCAATTCTTAAATGAATACACTGAAAACAAACTTGTTTTACAAAAAGGAAAGTAATTTATATGCAATGCCACGCTCTACCAGCATTAAGTGGGCTATGTTCTACCTACAAATACAGAAAAGGGCTTTAGTACTGCCACAGAATGTATTCTTAGGTACTGGAAAAAAGGATTTTGTGGAACGCATTCACAAGTGTGGAATAAATTCATTTTCATCCAAGAATTCTATAAATAATATATAACTGGAGAAATTATACAAAAACTAGGCTGATACCATTATATAAGTGAACAATACAAGGATTTCCCTTCTAACTCTCCTTGTGACCTAATTACTATTGGAAAGAAAGATGAAGAACACTTTATTTCAAGAGTAAGTGAACTGGAAATAGAAACTAGTTTTATTAGATCCTGATTATCTTATGCTTTTTACACAAGGTAACACTTCTGCCAATACTGTAAGAAGAAAACAGAGGCATCTTCTAGGATCTGAAATAATAAATCTTGACTCCAAGGGATAGCAAAGCACCATAAATGTCCACAAGAAACAGCAGAAAAAAATAAGACTTGAAGGACATATTAAAAAAAAATAAGTTTACTTTCCACCCCAACAGTAAATATTTATTTTTTGTTTCCTGGAAGATTTTTTTTAAACCTCATGGAATATGGTAACATAGCAAAGCTTAAGTAATCCTGACACAATAGGGTAACTTCAGTGTTAACCACTCAGACAGTGTGTAGTTTGCTCTTTATACCATATCAGGCATAGCATTACTCCAGATGTTTGTATGAAATGTAAAACCAGACAGATTTTCTTTCATAAGCAATACTGGGTAATGTTGGACAGCAGGAAAAACCTGGAGTTCCATCACTAATGAGAGAAATTACTGAAGATGCTGGAGAGCAGGACTGAAATACATGCACTGAGCAAGAATAGATCTATACATATTTAAGCTCAGAATATAGAAGCTGGCCTTGTCTTTGTTTTTCTTCTGTTTGTTTTGTTTTTTTAATAGAAAACCTCTCCGCAGCTGAGTTTAAAACCAAGGGTAAACCTATTAATGTGAGTTTTTAATTGACCCCAAGATTAAAACTTTTTTTTGGTAGAAGATAAATCATATTTTATGAAATTATTTGCTAAATCCTGCATATATTGAAATCAGATAGTCTCTGAACAAGATAATTTATCATTGGCCATTAGGACAATGAACTTTATTGCAGCAATAGATAAACACAAGAACAAGATGGGCAGCAAGGATGATAACTAAATTACATTTCTGCATTACAAAAAATAAAAAGAGGAAAAATAGTATCCTCCAGCCTTTCTGAGACTGCTTCTGTGAAACTTTGCAACACTAGGAGTGGTAGAACACTTCACTGTAACAGAAGCTTGCTCTCCATTAAAATATCAGTGTAAAACCACAGGAAAACAGCACCTGTGTGGGGCTCCTTAATGGGATTGGACACATTTGTGAATGGGACCAGAAGGGGAAATTTGGGTACTGGAGGAGGTACTGCATGTTGCATTGCAACACAGACAGGAAGCTCCAACGCAGAAGGAACTGCCATGTTTCCATTTGAGAAACACTGGGTTTTGGCATTAAAAATTGTTAGTTTTAAATTTGTGTTTTCATTATCAGTCTCTCATTTTTAAAGGAATAACTACATTTAGAATGGTGTGTGGGCTTTGTTTACAGAAAAAAAAAAGGCCAATTAAGAACTTATTTCGGAATTATTAAATCCTATTTTTTTGAAGTGTTTTATACCTGTGAAAACCAGCTGTGACCATCAAGTGTTTCTAGTCACCCTCTGTGCCTAGTGCAGCCCAAAATTGCTATCAATAGTACTAAGCTAATGTGTTTCCTTGTTATTACTAGGAAATAAAATCAGATATTTATGGACATCACACAAACCTGGAAGATGCACATGGAAGCTGAATGCATTATCAGAAAAAAAAAAAAGCCAAACAGACAAATTTCCTCTGATAGACCTAAATTAGACTGTGGGAAAAAAAAAAAAAAAAAGGAAAAAAAAAAGTTCCCAACAGCTTCTGATTATAAAAGCCTATAAAACCCTCACAGATATATGGAGCTAATACAAAAGATATCAGCAGATCTATTACGCTATTATGTTGTTCTATGGACTTAACTACTAGCACAAAACAGGCTTCCTCTTCTCGTGCAAAGCAGAACTCCATTTTTCCCAGATCTTTGATAGGCTTAAATCCTGATTCTTTTTTGTCCACAAAAGAAAATGACTATTTGGTCTCTGAGGTGAGCCAGTTCAGAATGTGTTTAGCTCTGCCTCAGAAGTCAATTAAAAAGTAAGTCAAAAAGGTCAAAATTTTATTACAATCTTTTTCATCTGCCAAAACCTCCTCTGCAATAAACCAGAAAGTATACCCTTCCACTTTCTCCCTGTGTCCACACAAATGTGCAGCATTCTCTGCTCTCACACTGTCCTGAGAAAACACATTTCTCCATTTATAAGGCCAGAATGGAAAAAAAAAATGGAAGCAGCTCCCTAATCTGTGTTACCACAGAAGTCACAAAAATCCCACTTGATTGAGAGCTGTGTAAACTGCATGTAGCACAACAGAAATCAAACCCAAACCCATACCTGCCAAAAATTTCTCTTCCACATGCATCTTTTTACATAGGCTAGCAAGCCAACTACCTCTTTTTCCAGGGCTGCATCTCCACAACGCGTACGCTCCCAAGCTGGCATCGGCAGAGCCCAGAATGATGTGGCTCTTGGCACTCCTGGCTGTGCAGGCACTGGCATTGCCACTGAGGCAGGAGCAGGGCGAGAGGTTTATCAGTCTGTCGTGGGGAAGTGGGTGCATTTGTTTCCTGGCCCGTTCTACAGGCACAATATTTACTGATGTTCTTTTGCGCAGGAGGTTCGGGTGCCAAAAGCCTTTCTTTGTTCTGCCGCTACAGATGCTACTATAAGTCACTGTCATTTCCTAACGAGTTTCAGTAGCTGCTTCCTGCAGTGGATGAGGGAACACCTGGTTGCCTGTAAAGGATTTGTGTTTGACACAGACTAAGCATTACAAGCTGAGCATTGCCTCCTATACATCTTTGATGTTGCTACTAATTGTTCCTGCTGTCCTGGTCTTGACTCTCATCTTTCCATTCCCCCCCTCCATGTATGTTTTACCTGCTGTTACTGCTCCTCTTTTTTTAAATTTATTTTAAAGGGTTTTTTACTATTTTGTACTACAGTACTAAAGCTAGATTATGAGGGGTTGTTTTCCTTACTCATGGATTTTAAGTCAGTTGCACAGCATTTAATGACCCCAGATAACAAAATCAGATTCATCACAGGACAAGTTAAGAGACAAGAAGTAGTATTTGATATCAGTATGGAATTTATATACAAAAACATGTTTCATGTTGCAGATATAAGTAAACTCCAAGAAAATCCATGTTACAGGTCACAGCACATTGAAACAAAAATTCAGCTTATAGGCTGCCGTGCAGAAACTGAAGGAAATTAGAAATTCCTTAGTTGCAATGTATCTTATAGTGTTACCTCTGGACTCCCAACATGACACAACAATGCACAATCTGGGTTTGCTTCTAGTTCATGGAAAAGCATGTGAAAAGTCAGGATAGCAAGGTTCCTTATATGCAGAAAATGTGTGTGGGTTTTGGGGGATTTTGATTTTTTTTTTTTTTTTTTGGTCTCTGAGGATAAACGATCATATGTTTTGGGGACAAGCACTGAGGCTTTATTGCATGCCATGTGAAAAAAATAAAAGAGAAAGGAAGAAGATAAAAGAAAATATGGGAATTGAAACAAGAAAGAATGCAAAAGACAAGGATGTGCTAAGTCAGAAATGGGTGGTTTAGGGAAAGATGAGGCACTAACAAAAGGCAAGAGAGCACAGGAAGGGAGAAGACTGGGTATTAAAATGGTGTGAGTGTCCCCAGCTGGAGAACTTCCTGAGGAGAGGAAATTGCAAGAGGCAGCCTGCAGAAGTTTAGATCCAACAATAAGGGCCTGTACTGTTTTGAACAGCACTTGCACTTCTGCCAGTGGCTTCTAGTGCTTTCCCACTAGAAGCTATAAACTCACCCAGGCACCTGCCAGCCTACAGAGGGGCTGCAGGAGAATTGAGACAATTGAAGCCCTGCACAGGAGGGTACCCACAGCAACTGCTGTGCCACCCCTGAGGAAACCAGGGAAAGCATGAACTGCTTCCTTGAACACTGATGGTTCATTCAGCCTTCACCAGGTTTCCTGCTTGCAACAACCACACATGAACGTGAAGACAGGCAGCAAACCAAAGAGTAACAACATCTGCTGGACCCGAGTCCATCCTGAAGTAGATACCAAAGTCTGTCAGGAAACTTGGTGGTGAAATCCCTTACTGTGACTCTGCTCCTCAGTTTGGTCTCCTCCTGCCTGCATAAGGGAAGCGGCCAAAAAGGAAAACCTCACTCAGGCTCTTAAATTAAGAACATTGACATGAATTTACCAGGATGTGATATGTCAGCAACAAAGATGTGCCTGTTATACCATCCTGATACCCAGAAGGGCAGAGGTGATGGAGTGCTGCATAACAGTTTTTGAGCTACATCTCCTCTTCTGGTGCTATTCTCAATGCCTTTGAGCTCTGGCTGTGACAGAGAATGAAAACAACAGAGTCCAAGCTTAGGATGCTTAGTGCTGATGGAGCATTTCCTGAGGCAGCACTGGCTGTAAACACTGATGCTGAGATGTAAGAGCCGGCTTCATTTCATCAAATCGTAATGTCTTAGTGGTGTGTAGCAATGAATCTACAGAAGCTTTTCATGGTCAGCTATTTTGTAAAGACATTCATCTCCTGCTGAGGATTGCTCCTGGAAAGCAGGTCTCTGTTTGTGATCAGCCAGTGGCTATTACAATGTTAAATGACTTAATAGTTATTTCATGCTCACACTTAGGGTGACTAGGGCCAGAAAGGGGAGATAGATAAAGGAAACAATATCTTATCCCCATTTCTAAGAAACTTATATATTTAACAACTACTTCAAAAGACTGAATCTGACTCACAGTTGAGATGATTCCTTTACAACTTTCTCTGAGAGAACATACAATGAACAACTGTGAAACTACCCTTTGAAAAGCAGTGTCCCCCTTTCAGAGATTTACTCCAATACAAATTGGGCAAAGATGACTTTAAAACCCTAAAGTTTTGAAGTGAAGATTTGCCAAAGACTTGTTTCAGAAGAGATGAATGGAGTAAAGAGAGGCACTCAAAATGTCCAACCATAAACATTTACCCAAAATAGATTACAATATCGACAGAAGTTTCCACAATCAATCAACATTTTCTCAGACTTCATACTCTGAGAGATTTATCTGGAGCTATGAACTGTTGAGTCAGACACTGCCAGGTTTGCATTAATGCAGCAGACAGAAAGATAGTGTACCCTCTGTTAGTTACTTATGCCACTTCTGCTCTAAAGACTCTGATGCTGAAATGGCGGAGGGGCACACACACTTCCTAGGGGGTTTTCAGCTTGGAAACCTACTCAAAGAGCACATGATTTGATTAGTGTGTGTGTTTACCAGGAGATCCCATAAGAACACCTCCTTTGTGTGCACAAAGAATGACTAAGCTGGATCGCCCTGGCTCTCAGAGCAGATAAGGAAATGGAAATAACTTCATCTATCAAAAAACTGTGAGGTCCATTGCTGCCAAATTTCATCTCATTGAGCATGTCCAGCCATCTGACAGGTGGCAATTTCACAAAGCAAGAGCTAAGGGATGGAAAACACATAAACACACATCCTTTTACCATTCATTGTGTAAATAGTGCCTTTTTGTGTCAATCCACTTTCAGTGTCTATGATAAAAGCAGCTGATAAAGGCTGAAAATCATACAGGTTGAACAAGGAGTGCTTTTTTCAAGCTGGGACATCTGCTTTTCCGCTGGGTAAGGAGGATCTCCCTTGTTACAAACAATTGCTGAAACAAAAGTGAATTAAGACAATAAAGTAAATGCTTAGCCTACCTCTCCGGCCTCATAATTAGGGGTTTTAAGTGAAATTCACATCTGTCTAATGCAACCTCTGTATATAACTTCATGTGGTAGACTGTTCTTGTAACATAATTCATTCTTCAGAGGGAAAGAAACCTCAGCATATAAAGGGTACTGGTGCCTATTTGTGCTGCATTTAAAGCAAATAGTTTCAAATGACTAAAAGAGTTAATATATTGTGGGATTGAGACCAGAGTGGTAAGCCAGGCTTTTTTTTCCCCAGAAGAACTTGGACATCCTTAATTGCCTGCATTTCTGTCAATAGGTAGCATCTGCGAAGTGCATTATAAAATGGCCTTAGCCAAGAAGATGGTATTATTAAATCCACATTGTATTTATTCCCTTATCAGTGCTTGGGATTCTGCAATTAATCCTGAGTCCCAGGACAACAGGGTCACAGATATAAATAAAAATATATATCCAGAAAATATGGGGAAAAAAATTCATCTGGAGTACTGGCAGTGTTGTGTGGGAAAAAACTGCACTCCTAACAGAAACTGCTTGTTCTAAAAAAAATAAATAAAAGCTGAAATTAAAAATGAGCATTTAAAAATTATCAAGACAATTGGGAGAACTATCCAGAAAGTTTTCTGATCCATGTCAACGCGAGCTCTGTTTCTACAGTTTGTGCTGTCGATTTAGAGAGCAAACAAGGAAGGTTGCCACATGAAGTGATGAAGCAAGTGGAAAATAATTAAATTATTCTGTTTCAGTTAGAAACATAAACACTGAAAGGTCCATAAATCTGCCTAGTAATCCTTTAAAGACTGATCTTATGGACATTTTGTGGAGGCTGAAGCAAAGGAAGAAGCATGGAAGATTTAAGAATAGATACCTTAAATTAAAATTAGAAACTTCTGTATTAGCAGACATTTGAGTCTGTGGCTTAAGTTAGGAAGAAAGTGCCAATGGATTTGCTCAGTAATCTTAGAAGTCTTCTAACCCTCCTTTTGCTAATGCCATGACAGAAGGAAAGCCACTGCCTGTCTCACCGCTGTAGACTGTAAGGACACAGCATATTCTGTAAAGACTCAGTGAGCTTCAGCTAATTATCTCAGAA
Source organism: Bombycilla garrulus (assembly GCA_013400315.1). Lineage (NCBI taxonomy): Eukaryota > Metazoa > Chordata > Aves > Passeriformes > Bombycillidae > Bombycilla > Bombycilla garrulus. The sequence continues at coordinate 840,421 of VXBU01002208.1, forward strand.
ACTGTTTTGATGGCAGTGTCATGTCAATCCTCTAATGTGGCATGCTAATGACCCACAGGAATAGGGGGACAGAGAAACTAACAGAAGGGAAAGAAATATAGAACTTTTCCTCTTGTTCCACTTTTACGTTACACTATCCATCTGTCAACTGCATATTTACAAGCATCATCAGGAAAAGATATTTTTGTCTTAACAACTGCTTAGAGGACTGCAGTTTCTCTGTCACAGAGGATGGACATGTGGGGGCCTCAGGCACTTCATCAGTGGGACCTTTCCCACTTATCTTCTGGCCAGACTGCAACCTTATCAAACCTTAATGACAAATGCCCTCAGTGACCAATCTTCTTAACTCAGCTGTATATCCGTGTTTACCCTCCTTCCTTCCATGCAGCTTTCCACCTTTTCAATTGTTCTTATATATATTGTGAGTGGAAGAAAGGGAAAAAAAAAACCCAAAACAAAACCAAAAAAGGAGGTGCATTGACAAGGTAGTAAAAGGAATGGATCTGAAGTAGTTGTGTGATTTTGAGACAGTGGTGCAGTGATGGGAAGGGGAGGAAATGATGTCTTGCCTCTTTTATCCTGCATGTTTCCAAGATTTCTAGTCAGAAATATTAATATTTTTGTCTCCACAGTGCATACTCAGCCCTCACAAAAATTATTTTCACATATCTTTTCTCACTAAATTAAACCATTCTGCCATGAAAATATCTTTCCTGAGCTATGTTCACTGTTCAGTACTGCTGTGTCTCCTGAAACATGCCTAATGTTATCTCTGTTCTGAACTGAATTTTGTTCCCCTGCATATTTCCTCACCCAGTGATTTTAGGCCCTGCACCTAGTGTGCATTCCCATCCCTCTTCCATGACTCATTTCCAGCGTCTTATATGTGATTACATTGGCTCTCAGACGTCTGGTCTTTGCCCTGACCCTATTTAAGGGGACAGTTACTTATCTTCATTTGTGCAAAAGCAGTATTTTTGAGTTCCTATTAGAAAAAGTTAATGGCAGAAGGAAGAAATATTTTCAGAGAGGAGGAGCCAGGCAAGCTGGGTGTTACAGCAATGCAGAGGCCACAAAATGTTTGATCTGTCAAGACTACGTCACTCCAGTTTACATGTTTGATGTTAACTGGAGTGACACAGTCTTGACAGATCTAGAACTGTGTAAAGCTAATGAGAAGTCACTGCAGTATGGGGAACTGGACCATGGAAATGCAGGCTCAGGTCTCCAGCCAGATGTAGTTTCTTGCATAATTCTGGAAGTTTCCTGGCTTTTTGTCTGTCGGTTGTAACTGGAGGCACATGGTTTGAGGAAGACAACTTACACTGAGTTGGGACAGAAGAAAGAGGTGGGCAAGAGTGCAGGAGTTCCCCTTGGCTGCAGGGTCAGCTCCACCACAGGAGCTTGTATGAGAGCTTGCAGTAGTTATGAATCTGCCTGATAAGAATTACTTTCAAACCAGTCATCACTCTGCTTTCATTTCACCAAATTAATGAGTTTTATATACTTAAGGTTTTTACGTTTGCTGATTCACATTCAGAAAAGATAATTAGTGAGCATCTCTATTAGCAATACAGAGCCCCTCCTGTGTAAGCCCCTTTCATGTGACTTGTCCCATTAGCCTTTTTTCATGGCTTTTATTTGCTACTAAAGGAATAGCACATGTGAGGTGATGTTTGGAGTTTAGAGTATTAAAACAGCTGACTGCTATGCGATGACTTTTTAAAACTAAGTCTGAGAAAATCAGACTGCGTGAAACCAAATTGTAAAGATTCTGAGTAGAGACACACTAATCCTCTACAAAGGCAGGGTTACTGATTGATTAAGTCATTAGAGTAGATGCACACAGTTCAGAAAAGGAAGCTGTGGTCACATCACTGGCCAGGTTTTCATATGAAGATTTAAAAAAATCTGCTTCAAATGCATGGCAGGCGGGAAATGCTCTCCTCAGAATCAGTCTTGTTACTTAAAATACAGCTTTGCAGCCAAACTGCAGAGAAGTAAACATAACTAAAATTGTCAAGCTGGGAGCTCAAAAGTTAGAAAATGCCAGACTAAGTTTCCTTTTCTGAGTCGTCACTCTTCCTCTCCTTCCCTGTCTTCTGGCCAGTGCACACAATGCAAAATGGTTGTGGTTTTTACAGCATCACATCTCCATTGAAAAATGTTCAATACAAAGAAAAGAAAACCCAGCACCCTAGTGGATAATTCTACAGCGCTCAACGTTTACTTCAGATACATCACAAATGGTGATTTTTGGAATACTTGCAAAGTGAGACATTTATATGGATCTCATTTCCTATTTCAAGACTGAAAGGATTAAGAACTGAAGTGTCTAGGAAATGCAAATACTATCTTTGAGACATTTCAGGGTGCGCTTCCTTTTTGTATCATGCTTCAATTATTTGAGACTGTGCTCCCACAGTGTTCTGTTACAACTGTTTGTTCTCAGCACACCTAACTGGGAACACCTAAAACTATATATACATCAGTAGAAAATACTTTGAATGATTTCACAACTTTAAGACACAAAAGAGGGACACAATAAAATTCTAAGTAAATATGACTTTTGTTTTTATCGTGCATGTGTGTTCTACTCGTTGCTTACAGAAGTCAGAAGCACTCTCCCCTCTAGTGTGCTGTTGCCATTTGAGCCTCAGCTTGGGATAAATGAGGCATGGACAGGAAGTGTACAAAACAGGGCATGATAATAATTGTTTTCTAATGCATTCATAAGAAATTCAAATTATGCTGTACAGACAATCTTGACTTTTGACTTTTAAAACACAGTAACATTTTACCTTCTGATGTGTTTGTAACATTTTAGTCAAAATTCAAAAAAGACCCCCAAACCAGAAAAAAAATCCAGTGTATGACATCCTAATTGTATTTATGAGTGATTAGCAGAGCTGCAACTGTTAGCTTTGGCATATAGATCTGATTCTTAATTAAACCTATAAATGGCAAATGGCAATCTAGTTTTATTACAAGCTGAGCCCCGAGCAGAGGAATAAGGGCACTGTGACAAAAGGCTTTATAAATATTTCCTGACAATGCAGAAGATCAGGCTTGCAGCCCTGTGGGGAAGCCTGCTCCCTTGTGAGCACATGCACCTGCCTGTTCCCTCCAAACCTATGTTTCTTAGGGACAGCTACTTTCCTGTCCATACTGATACCACTTTTCCTTCTCTTGGCTGTCATTTTCATCACCCTGTTGTTCCCTCTCTTCGTACCTAAGTCTTGTTCCCACGAACAAATCATCCAGCCAAGCAAACCCAGCTTTCAATATTCTGTATGGACCTCGTGCTTCAACAAACCTCGGTTCCTCTCCTGATGATCCTCTACAAACCCATCCCTATTGCTCCTCTTCTCCATCACTGTTTTCCATTTGCCCATGTTCTTTATTCTTCTTTCTATCTACCTGCATTCCTATTTGTGTTTTAGCTTATTGTGGTATTCCCCAGAAATTTCTTTAGTTAGTTTTCTTCACGTACACAGACTTCATTCCATGTACTACCTTCATCTTTCTTTACCATTTCTTTCCTTAGTTTCCATCTCTTAAGGCAGTTTCTGGCAGTTTTCCATTCAAGTTGGCCCCACTATGCTCTCAATCTCCTCTATTACCATCTACCCAGTTTCATTTTTCTATCACAGAATCATATTTTGAAGGCAATCCTTATCATGCTAGTCTGTTTTGTTTCTCCTCACACCCAAATGAAGAAAAAAACAAGGACTTACATTGTTTCATCATGTTTTCCCCATTTTGTTCAGATCATGTAACATTTTAACAGATGTCAATCATACAGACTGTGTTCAGATTAAGCAAAACCATAACGAAAGTGTTAGTGACACTGATGGCCCAGAAATCTTGTGGACAAGAAAAATAAAATTTTTTCTATTGTCCCAGGATTATCAGCTTGAATTTGACAGCAAACCTTGTGTTAAAATAATGAAAAATTTAAATTAAAATTCTGCATCCAGTGTGCAATATCTTCTTTTTGTCACCTGATGACCACATTGCAGGTGATGACTTGTCATTGCTAGAGATGCTTTGCAGAAGGTGGCTGTCACAATTTATCTGCCTTTCCAGATGAAGGGGAGATTATCCTCTTTGATATCAAGAAAGCTGAATTTGGGCAGCCACCTCCAAAGATGTGACTCAGTAGAAGGTACTGGGGAGCAGGGATCAACTGAGCAAGAGGGAAGCAGATGTAGAGGAATACCAAAAAAAAAAGCCAAGCCAGTGTCAGGAGCTGCAGTGGCAGGGAGGTCAATGTGGGTATATAATGTGGCAGATGGGGACACAATATGAGATAGGAGCCTGAGGAAAAAGAAAGGAAACTAGGGAATTAACCTGCTTTTCTATCATCTAGTGCTATATCTGACAGCAGACCAGTTAACATGCTGGAAAACAGTCTCAGTGTGACTCATGAGCACCACTGTTGGTGGACATCTGCTGTACAAACACATTGAGTGGCATGTCCTTGTTCACTTTTGCTGTTGTTTAGCCTTGATTCACTTCTGTGGCTGGTTCTCACCAACAATCCATCCACTCACTGCACAGTTCTGCAAACGAAATGGCTGGTAAGTGACCATGGAGCCAGCCTTGGAGAAAAGACTCCACCTTTCTTGCTACAGCTGCTGTTCTGTGCATCATCCTTTAAGTTCACTCAATTCTGTCTGTGCATTCACAAGAAAATTTCAGTTGTAAGGAGCTACCAGCTGCCTGGCCAAGTGGTTACAATCAGACACCAGTCTTCCTCACAGCCACCCAGTATGTTTCATTTTATTACCTTTGGATAGTGAAAAACTGCTGCTTGAATGTTGTTTTTATGGCTGTCATGCTGAAGTTTTGTAACATGTCCTAATAGTATAGTACAGCAACATAGCAATTGGAGAATATTTTCCTTAAAATGTATTTCATGTGCTTGTTTTTCCCCTAAAAACTAGCAGCACTTAAAGGTATGCATTCAGTTTTAAAGCACGAAATTTTTGGGTTCTAGAAAACATTTCTACATTTCTACCAACTTACTTTCACTGGCTGAATAGTCCTGTGGATCAAGTATCCCTGATTCCTGCAGTGATCTAATACAGGAGTCCACCAGCTCCAGACCAGTGGTGAGTTCATCTTCTATATCCTTCTGACCATCTGTAATGAAATTAACAATATAAAAATGTAAAAGAAGGGCAAAAAGGTAAAGCCATATACAAGACAAAAGCTAAAACCAGTTATATGTGACTAAGCATTCACAGCTGATGGAGGAATGGAGGCCACACATTCCCAGGATGCTGGCCATACTGAAAATTGTGTCATCTTTTGAAAGGGCAGCCTTGGATTAATAAAAGCAAAATGAGAATATTTAGGTCTACTAGTAAAAAAAGCCAGAGATGCATTTAGTAATGCCCCCTCTCAAAACTCTACATTACTTTCAGTGTACTTTTTGTCAACCTTAACTTTTGCCAAATCTTGTCACTTTTTAAGTAGAGTTTTCACACACTAGCAATGAGAAAAAACACACAAAAACCCCAACAAAAACCTCCACATACATCAATGTGCCTTTCCCCTCCATCTGCTTTAGGTAAAAACGATTCTTCTGGGAAGAATATAAGTAATACATATATGTAGATAAGTACATTACCTTGTGTTTGCCAGTGAAACTGCTCTTCTGTTGAACTGGAAAGAAAGAAGAAAGTGATAATTTTTAATTAAATTGTTCTGTAGTGTGTCATGAATATTCAGATATAAATCTATTCTGAAGGAACTGATTTAAGAGAAGAACACACTTAAGAATAAAGAACATATTTAGAATACATAATTTTATATGTATTTTTAATTAATGCGTTGTACAGCATTTACTCAGCTGGAGGAAAGCATCTTTATTTCTTTACCAAGTAATTTGAATCATACATAGATAAATTGTCTTGGTCTTGATACACAAACTACACAATTTCAAAACAAAAACATTAGCATGCTTTAATTTTTCTGGATCATTCAATTTGTCTGATTCTCCATGTTTATCGAGACAATTATAAATTGCTTTCTCAAGTGAATAGTTATATGTGATTTCTGAAAGAAATTATGAGTATGATTCCTGGTTCTACTGATCATTTTGTGCATTTTTATATTATTCAAACGTGCAGCTAAGTTAATTCAATTGGCCTACACAGGAGAGTAAATTTAGATGTGTTTGTGCTTCTATGTACAAGCACTTAAGCAACAGAAGGTCTAAATTTTAAAATAATGAGCATGCACACCAAAGTATGGGTTAGGTAGGATATTTTTTTTCAATAAAATGAAAAATACATTCAAATGAATAATAAAATTAATTTTATATTCAGTTAGGCAATGACTACACTTTCCTCCAAGGCATGTTCTGTTTATGCTTCAATAGAGGTCTTTCTCTCATCAGAAAGGATTGAAGTTACTCAGTAGTAACTACTCTTCTGATAACAGTGACCTGATTATTACCCTAATGACTGAAAGATTTTTCTGTACATTTTTATAAGACACTTATAGGAGAGAACCATTATCTGTTGCATCCATAAGTTAAAAAAACCCAAAGACTGGAATGATTTTAACTTTTCAAGCAATTATATTTATTTCTTTACTTATTTTCTGATGTTGAGACGAAATGCTCTTTTGGATGAGTAAATGGATTTAAATCTCTAATTGTTTTCCCTTTTCCCAGCATATGCTGGATCACTTATGAATATGTCAGTACTACTATGTCCTACTATCTATGTTCTGAACAACAGTAATGTAAATGAAATTAAATGATTCCTTGTGGAGGTCTATTTTTATAGTAAAGAACTTGTGCCAATCATTTACCAGCTTTGATAGAGTTAAAAGAAAAATAAAAAGATAATTGTCTAATTAATAGAAAAATAGTGCTAAGAGGACTTTTAATTCCTACCTGGCTTCATCAATGTTAACCTGGCATGTTCAAATCTATACATCATCATAAATTTCCTAATATCCATGGTGTGTGGTTTATATTGACTGAGTGTAGTGAGATGTCATAGATTAAGAAGCCAGTCCTTTGATGAGACAGTGAACTAAAATTCTTGCATTCAAGTCCACTGAAATTAACAATATTGAAGATAAACGTTGCCAGAGTCCTCGGACAAACAATAATAACTGCAAAGTGCTGAACTGGACGAAATTACTTTAATTTAAGTTACCTTTTGAAATGAAGTCCTAGTGGTGACTAGGGATGGTGACTCTTTTTGAAATAACACTTTTTCCAATTTTACATTCCTTTTGTCTGATTTTCTGATTTACTAAATAATTGCAGTTTCATCTGACACACTGGGACTTGAGAGCAATCTTCCTTTCTGTAATTAGCACAATCTGTAATAAGTAATGTACTACTTTCCACTCTAGAATCTTCCAGTATCCAGATTTCTATGTGATAGATATCACCTCACCAGCCAGAAAAAAATGTAATATCTCAGGTGGCATTTGTGCTGGCAGAACGAATTACTAGATGTTGCTGGCAAGAACCCGATGATGTAAAAGCCTGTGCCACCTCATCCAAATAAGTTAAAAACGAAAATCAAGTCGTGCATAAAGCATGAATTACCACTTCCAGGAATTCCAGCTTAGCCCTTTTTAAGCTGCAAACTTGTACAAAATGTAACAAAGTTCATTGTGTTCAATGAATCACTTGTGGTTGATTCATAGTATTCCCCAATATCACTTGTCTGACTTGTACAGAAACACTGTACTGTATCCACAATAACCTCAGCATCACAATGAATTTTTACTACATTTTTTCCAATTTTAGTCACGTTTCTCCTCACCTCTGCTGTAATGGTCTTTTAATAAATAATGTAGCTCTTAGAGTCATGATAGCAGATCCACCATCAGAATTTTTATCCTAATGCTACCTTATTATTCAACATGGGGAGCATGAACCAGGCTTCCCAGGACAGTGGTGAGTCGCCATCCCTGGAGCTGTTTAGAACGTGTAGATGTGACACCTGGGGACATTGTTTAGTGGTGGACTTGGCAGTGCTGGGTTAATGCTTGGACTCGATGGTCATAAAGGTCTTGTCCAACCTAAAAGATTCTGTTATTCTCTATTAACTTGTATTTGCTCCTGCAAAGATATCAGTATTTTCTGGTATGGAAAGAGTGCTGCTTTCCTTAATTAAATTAATGCTCTTTAGATTTTTAACAATCCAGTATAGTTGGATATTGAAGCTGCCATTTCTTGGTTGCAAACCAATGCCAGAGTCTTGCAAACAAATATTTAAAGGGTTTCCCTAGAAAACTTCATTAGAATTCGCCATAGTTTTAATTTAGATACTCTTTGTTTTTCCTTTCCCCTTTTTCTAACTGAGTTTCTCCTGCTTTTGGCCTGAAAAAGATTCCTGTCTGAAGCAACCTGACTTGTTTGTGCAGGAAGCCTTTAGGCTGTCACAACACTGTGCCAAATCTGCTTGAGAGAATAAAAGGGCATGCTTTGCTGTCCTTTTCTTTCAGGTGTTTCCCAGCTTCACAAGAGATCAGTACAATTGACTGTATAGTTACATCAAATACATGAAAAGACAAAAAAAACAATAATTAACAGAAGTATTGTCCTAATGAATTTTTCAGCATGTTCAGCAAAATGTATTTTGGCTTCATAATTTTTTCTGAGGAAAAATGCATTAGCAACCACTTTTATACATATTCCTGTGCCTCATTATATAACTTTGCAAACATTAGTATCTTTGACTGAGGAAGATGAGCAATAAAATTCTTTATTGAGTTGTTCTGAACGATGGTAACTCGAGCCCACCCTAAGAGTTTGAGGAAGGGATTTTAACCAGAACTACATTAGATAGCATTAGAAAATCATAGCATAAAATATGACTGAGCTGAGAACTCAAGCAGGTAGAATTACTACCTCCCTTAACCCAATCTCAGAAGAATAACTGTGATTTATTTATTTATTCTTCTTTTATTTTTGGTAGTCATTGCAGCCTGTATAGAATTCAAATGTTCTGGGTACTAGATAAGTACTAAATAAGACTACTGTTCTACTTAATTCTATCTGACTTAGAGAAAGAATCCTCCATTGCTATTCAACTATGCAAAACTTGATTCTTCTGTGCTTGTACTGACTTTGGAAAATTCTGTGTACTTAGGGAAAATCGCAAGGAAGCTGAATAACTTAAGAATGAGAAGATAATGGTAAAAAACCCAAACAAATGAACAAAACACTTGACTAAACAAAAGAAGAATATTGTTATATGTTTAGTTCTTGATGTTAATGTTTAAGCTAATGAACCTATCTTCTGTAAGGGTGCTCACAGCATCCTTTCACTGTGCTTAAAGCTTTACCTTTAATAACTACCTAGGAAAGGAGATATTCCGGTAAAAATTGTTTTACCTCTCTAGGCAAAAATGAGCAAAGTAAACATCCACAGAACAGTCATCTTGATTCCAGCTACACTCACATGTTCCCATTTCTGCATGCGTGTCATAAAAGCACCGAAGGAGTGAAAACCCTCAGTGTGTGACCTTGCACTCGGGGAGGGTGAAAGGCAAACGAGCACAGCACGCTGCAGGGAGCTCGTTTTGGGGAGCATCACCTGGGGAGCTCTACCTGCCTCTGCACAGCAAGGAATCCGCAGAAGCACAGAGAATTGCAAAAATGCAGATTTTTTACAGCCAGCTGAGAATGTCTGACTATTACCAGCAGCTCTGTACATCAAGTTTATCCCTTTTCAGGCACAAACAGAAAAATCCCAGACTGACCTACAATTTGTCTATAAACAAGCAACAAAGCAGGCCTTAGGGAGCCTTCATTTCTTCCTGTACCTCAAGTCAAGTTAATCAACAAGTGGGTGCCCCTCCATGATGGACCTGACAGGAATCCACCATGATAAGATGCCAGCACCTGCACAACAAAGTGAGTTACAGAAGACCATCAAACACCTCTCCTGTGAATTTGTGGGAGTCAAGAGCACTTTTGGTGATATAGAAGTGAATGTTCCATATGACACCAAAATAATCCTGGACAACATTCACCAGCCATATCTCTATAAAAGCAACCAATGTCCTCAAGGGAGGTAACCCCAGGTGGGGAATGCTTTTGAGTACTTTGTCAGAAGAAAAGCTGCCTGAGACATCCCCAGACTGTGTTGCTGTTAGGGTCTGTACAAACACCCAAAGATTCACTTCCAAAGCAGGTGCTGGGAAGCAGCAAGGGAACCTTGTAGTCAGCTCTCAGAAACTCTTAGGAAGTACTTAGCTCTTGAACACCTAGAAAGTGGATGTGAGCCTGTAGCACTGGCAGCAGGGACAATGGTAGGCAAAGGTAAGTTACACCAAACCCCAGCTCAAGACACATTTTGCACGCTACCTGGACATAGCAGTACTTGCAGCATCACCTGGGTTTAGTTTTAGACATTACATGGCCTAATGTGAGACTCAGCCCACTTCAGATATGTTGATCTGATAGGTTCAGAACCATTCAGTGCAACGAGGAGCTCCACTGCCCTGTACACACTTCTCCAGCAATGGTATTTATTATGCAGCCTGCAGAAATTCATTCTTTTTATCCCATGCACAAAAATACATCAGCGCACACGCACAGCAGGCCAAAGGAGTTGTTATTCATTGTCTTGCTGCTGCCCAGAAGAACACCACAGCAAAGAAACTCACTTCTTGCTGGGAAGGGAGGTAGGTTTTCTTTCATTCACTGTTTCAGGCACACTGCTTGCTTTATCACTGAGCCTGCATACAGGCTGCCAGGGCAAATTCACACCTTTGTATTCCTGTAATTATCCAAGAAATATTTGTGTCCTCTCCTTTGTGTGAAGTCATTCAGTTTAGAGCTGTCACTCATTTTTTGAGAAAGTGCTATAGCTATCTGTTACACCAAAATATTGTTTTCAAAAACAATTCATGAAAATATATCTAAAACAATTCATGAAATCAGATATAACTACTGTAGAAAAGCCATGAAAGGATTTTACAAGGATTTTATCAGCACATGATCTTTTAAATTATTTCTACAATGGAGCTACAAACATTGCTGTATATAATTACAGGCAAACACTGTCTCACTGATTTTTAAATTGTACTTTTGTTGTGGAAGGTGGAAGAAAAAAGATCCAGAAGCATTTCACAGAAAGCAAGGAGGATGAAAATCTAATATTCCATCTAAAGCAAAGGCGAAGCTTATTTTAAATCAGCAGTACATTTCAGGTGATCTGCAAAATAGTAAACAACTTCTAGTATCAACTATCTGGTGGGGAAAAATCAACCAGCCTAAGAATAAATTTTATGTTAAATAATCCTATGAAAAAGTACCAAGCCCTCCATAAATTACCATAGTACAAAACAATCCTCAAGAGCAACTTTTGCATTTTGTGGCCAATTTAAAATTACATCACAATCTATGGCACTGGTAGTGACTCCCTTCACCTCTATAAATGTGACACTGTAGGTAGGCTCTCTCAAATATTTAATAGCACTCTATTAGTCAGTTGTGGTATCAACTCGACTACCCTATCAAGTCCTTTTTTTGATGTTCCAAAATACCTCATCCCATGCCCTACAATGATCCTGGAAAATATTAAAAAAAAATTCAACAAATCAAAAAAAAAAAAGAATACCTGCAGAAACCCACAGATATTTTTCAGCATGTTCAGCAAAATGTATTTTGGCTTCATTTTTTTTCTGAGGAAAAATGCCATTAGCAATCACTTTTATACATATTCCTGTGCCTCATTATATAACTTTGCAAACATTAGTATCTTTGACTGAGGAAGATGAGCAATAAAATTCTTTATTGAGTTGTTCTGAATGATGGTAACCTGAGCCCACCCTAAGAGTTTGAGGAAGGGATTTTAACCAGAACTACATTAGATAGCATTAGAAAATCATAGCATAAAATATGACTGAGCTGAGAACTCAAGCAGGTAGAATTACTACCTCCCTTAACCCAAACTCAGAAGAATAACTGTGATTTATTTATTTATTCTTCTTTTATTTTTGGTAGTCATTGCAGCCAGTATAGAATTCAAGTGTTCTGGGTACTAGATATGTACTAAATAAGACTACTGTTCTACTTAATTCTACCTGACTTAGAGAAAGAATCCTCCATCGCTATTCAGCTATGCAAAACTTGATTCTTCTATGCTTGTACTGACTTTGGAAAATTCTGTGTACTTAGGGAAAATCGCAAGGAAGCTGAATAACTTAAGAATGAGAAGATAATGGTAAAAAACCCAAACAAATGAACAAAACACTTGACTAAACAAAAGAAGAATATTGTTATATTCTGATGGCTGCTTTCTTGTACCTCGGAAATTTCAAACTGACTTTTAAAATGATGACAAAGTTCTCAGCTGTAGATGCCAGAAAACCATTCAGGTGCTTAAATCTTTATTAGAACAGCTTCAAGTTCCTGCAGGGAAAGAAAACTGTCAAATCTTTTTCCCAGAAAAATTATTGTTATTCTCTAGGTTTTATGAAATCAATAGCAGAACTTTGTGGGTGTGCTGTGAAAGTTTTGTACTTCTTTCTAAATTATACAAGGAAATATTTGCAGCCAAATTTCCAAACAGGCCTCAAAAATCAATACTTTTCTCTGCATTTAATACTTGCAGAAATTTGCAGACATGATTTTCCTTTAAAAACAAGCTTTAAACTGCTCCTATCCTATTTATATTCAATTTCTCTATGCCGATTGTGCTTAATCATACTATTCTGTTTCTTCCTATTTAAATGTGGTTTAAAGTTCAGGTGCTACACCACTAAGAACACTGTTCAAGTACACAGCATGCATGGAAGGCACCAGCAGCCTTGCATTCCACTCAGTGCACTCCTTAAAGGCTTCCAAACAGGTGCCAGGGGCTGTAATTTCCATCACTCCTGAACGGGTCTACAGGATCATCAATTGCAGCAAATTTTATTTTGTTACTGAATTAATTCCACACAGACCAAACCCCTAAAACCCATTTACTTCAGTTTTGAATGAACTTGGTCACCTAGGGAGAGAACACTTGCTTCTTCACTTGCAACCAGCCAGTTTCCTTTACCCTAGTTCTGCAGACAGTTACTGGTGTGACAGTGAACACAGAGAATTCTTTCAGAGTGGAAGCCTTCGAAGCTCTGCTGTTCCAAAGAGAAGAATTTAGAGGGAAATATGTACCTTGTGTATTTATTTAACTTTAAACTTGGACACAATAACAACATTAGGGAAACAAGTACTGTGTGATTGCCCTGTTCTCACTCTTCCCCTGATGCCCCTTTCATGCCCTTATATGCACACCAGACAGGATACTGGGCTAGATAGAGCCCTGCTCTGAATCAGTGCAACCACTCTTTTGTTCTTTTTTAGAGAAGGCAAAATCAAGCCAAATTACTTAATTTTGTAATTTCCCGTTATTAATTTATTAAGTAAAAGGATGATGGTTTGTACCTGACCCTATAATAGTTCACCACAACAATGGTTCACAAAAAGAAAGCTCAAGGCTGGATTCCTGCTA
>VXBU01002210.1:5172-17223 GCA_013400315.1 Bombycilla garrulus
CTGTTAAGGTGATTTTAGCAAATTAGATATATCGGTTTCATACACTTTTGTTAGAACTTATTTTTGCTTGCATGAAGTAGGTGAGCAAAAAATTGCATATGATGTGTAAACCTTAACTTCTCTTTCAAGAGCTGTTAATATATGGCCGCCCTATATATGTCACTCTGATAGCCAGAAGATCAAGTAAATTTGCTGGAACACGTTTTCTGAAACGAGGATCCAACTCTGAGGTAAATCAAAAATTATTTTAGGGGTTGCTTCCTCCTGCCCCTCCCCAGTATGAAAGCTTGAACTTGACTGACTGAAGAGCTGAAATGGTTTAGAGGGTTGTTAAGGGTTTGGCTATAAATTATACTATTAATTAGATGATGTTATTACAGGTATCATTATGGTTTTTTGTTGGCATAATAAACCTGTTCCTAAAATAATAAATGTAGTGGTTCAAAATTGGCATTTGTTTTGTTTTCTTACATTTACAGATCCCAAACTGAGGGAAAAAATATGGTAATATACATTAGGGACAAATGGGAATTTAACCTTCAGTGTTGTTTTCACTACTGTGGTTCAGTATCTCACAGTTTAATTGTGCTCTGTTTGTAATGATCAATTCTCTGTACTGCATGCAGCTTTGAATGTCATGTCTACATCATATGTGTATTTCTGTTTGGTTTAGGGAGATGTTGCTAATGAAGTGGAAACTGAACAAATACTTTATGATGCTTCAGTTATGTCATTTTCTGCGGGGAGTTATTCTTCTTATGTTCAGGTTCGAGGGTCTGTCCCTCTGTACTGGTCTCAAGATATTTCAACTATGATGCCGAAGCCACCCATAACACGTGTGTACAAATGATTATTTGTGATAGATTATGGTTAGTGCTGTGTCTTAAAGGAACATCTGAGGGAATAAGTGAAAACTAAATTTGCAAAAGTGAACAAATTTTCTGTTCACTTGTGCTTTGTGAAGCCATAATTGCAAGTAAAAAATTTAAGGAAAAAACCTCCATCTTAGACTTCACATTCAGAAATTAAATCAGAAAAGTTTCTGCTTGAAGATGTGAGCTTTCTTTATATTACTTTGTGTGCGAAGTTAGCTACATTTATCTTAGCGTTGTGGATAAAATATTAAACCTGTTGAAAATGGTAGAAAATGCCTGGGCTGAGATTAATGGGGCCAGAATAATTGCTCTTTATAAGCATTTCATGAAAATTTAAGAAGTTGCCTACAATTTGGCAAAGGGAATATTTTCTTAACAGCTTTTACATGAAAAGAGGGGAAAGTATTTAACTGTGTCATTACTATCAGAGAATTAATGCATCTTTTCTGAAAAGTACTATTAAAGGAAAATTCTGCAGCTCACTTATTATCATCTTCAATTTATGTTTGTTACAGTGGACCAAGCAGATCCTTATGCACACGTTGCTGCTCTTCACTTTGACCAAATGCTTCAGAGATTTGGCTCTCCTATTATTATATTGAATCTTGTGAAGGTACAATATATTGAATATGTTCTATGTGTTTGATTTTTAATATTATGCTTCTTTTTGGAGAGTCGCTTTGTAATTTTGGTTATGTTCTAAAACTAATATTAGCTTACAAGTGGAATATTTTCTTCATAAATCTCATCCTACAGGATATAGTACATAACTCTGCTTCTACTGCAGCCCTTCAAAAACAAAATTTCCGAAGTTTAGAGATTTCTTACAGTAACCTCTCACTGTTCTTTTCAGGTTTTTGCTATTACCCATTAGATTTAAGTCCAAATAAATTTATCACTGAATTTAATTTTAGCATTAAAAACTACTGAAGTAGTATGGTTCCATTCAAAGCAAGGGTGGAACTAGATTACCTTAAGATCTCTTCTAACCCAAACCATTCTTTGGTTCTGTGAGAACATACGTTATGTTCAGGCAACCACAACACAATTCTAATTTTTAAAAATTGTTGCAAGACTGGGAGATGGGAGCTGTTGTTCCTTATCTCCTGCCAGTAATGGAGAAGAATTTCCCTTTGTCCTCCTAGATTCCACAACTGCATGGGATGCTTCCCTTTCTGCCTGTGTTTTTGCTTCTTTTTTATGGTTCTCCATTTCATCTACATTGCCACTTTTATTTCTGTGTGTTGTTCTTTATGCTTACAGCATTCCATTTTTCAGCCAGTGATTATGCACAGTTGAAACAGGTGACTTTTACTACTAATATAAAACAATTGTTAAAAACCTAGAATGTTCAGCTTTTTCTGTCTTTTCTGTTCTTAATTTAACTGTACTATTTATGAAGAACTGCCTGCTGTTGTTACAGCTTCCACTTTTGATTGCCATTATATATGCATATGTGTATGGGTTCTATGCATTTGTTAATGAAAATTGTGATGTTAAATTCCTTTTCTTTTTGCTAAAGGAACGTGAAAAAAGAAAGCATGAAAGGATTCTCAGTGAAGAGCTTGTTGCTGCTGTGACATATCTCAACCAGTTCTTACCCCCAGAGCATGCAATTATATATATACCCTGGGATATGGCCAAATACACTAAAAGGTAGGAAAAGTCTTTTCTGTACTAGTGCTTGTGGCTGCAATGCACATATGGAAGCAAATGTTATTGAACAAAACAGCAACTTGCAAACAAAACAAGGGAATGTGGTTCAGAATAATCATACATCCTTTTCTGCCTCATTCATATTTTTGAATCACAGAGTTTGGTTGAGAAAAATCAGTGTGATGTAAAAATCAAGGAGCTTTAGGTTTTTGTGTCTTCTGCTTCTAGTTTATGTAATATTTTTTATCAAAAACAAGCAAAGTTGCTCAGATACAGACAGTGTCTCTCTTCTGTAAAATCTAAGAAAACTATAGGTATAATTACTGTTGGATGAATAAAGATGTGATATGGGCCTGTTTTTAAATAATTTTTGTTATGGAAAAACTTTTCAGGTAGTGAAATTTTTTTAGTATTAATGTATCTTGACTGTCTCTCTTCTTTTTTTTTTTTCCCTCAGCAAACTTTGCAATGTCCTTGACAGACTGAATGTGATTGCAGAAAGTGTAGTAAAGAAGACTGGATTTTTCGTAAACCGACCTGACTCCTACTGCAGTATCTTGCGTCCAGATGAAAAGTACCAATAATTTATTTGATGTATAGTGAATAGCACCTACTCCTTAGAAAGCTGTTTGGAATTTCTATGTTTACTAAATTATTTCTTACTTTAAGACTTACTGATTTGGAAATTACCAAGAGACTTCTTTTGAGGCATACTGATAAGATAATTGTCATCTAAAAGTTACCGAGTCTCTTGTTAACTAGTGGATTTTATGGTTTTATAAATACAAAATTTAAAACTATTTTTTAAAATAGAAACTGTATTTGCTTAGACTGCAGCAGATGAAGTCTCTTAAGCCCCTGAAAATTCAGAAGTAGCTCTTTGTCACTGAATAATCAATACATGACACAATCTGTTATTTTATGAAATAATTTGAAGGTCACTCTGTTTTGTTTCTTTTTCAGGTGGAATGAACTGGGAGGTTGCGTTGTTTCCACTGGTCGTTTGCAGGTACTAAAATATACTTTTTTAGTTCGTAATTATAGTGATGTAGGTCAGCACTCCAAAGAGCAGTGAATCATTTCACTTAAACAACTGATTGGTGACTCACAGACGGCTCTTAGGTTGGTATTTATAGTACACATTATTATGGCTGTCCTTCCTAGAAATCTGCTTGGGAATAGGGCCTTAAGTTCTTGCATGGTACCCCAAAACCTTATGGTGTTGGAATTGTATCTTTGCTGGACTTAGTCTGAGAAAAGCTTGTATTTTAAACTGGCTTCCATTACTGTTTAGTCTGTAATGTTACCAATGCAGTGAAAGTTAAACCAGCAGCATATTAGCAAACTGCGTCATGAAATGTTTTGCAGAAGTGAGAAATAAGCACATTCTTAACCCTGGTAACATATTCACATGCATGAACGTGGGTTACTGACATTTTTACTGGTGCTGAATACTCTGTACATTGTTACAGTTTCCAGCATTAAAAGAAAGGAAAATTAGAAACATGTCTTCCTTTATGGTCATAAAAGTACTGACCAAACTGCAAACTGTGCAGAATCAAATTTATGTTATGGTCCTACACTCTGAACACAGAGCATATTCTTAAGAAGCATTAGTTGCTTTGACTTGCCATTCATAATTTTGTATTTCTTGTAAGTTCAAAAGCTCGTGACCATTCCTGTACTAGCTGATCGTTGGGATATGTTTGTTGAGGGCAGATAAACAGCAAAGCAGGTAGAATTTGGTCTTTTAGTAAAATCAACCCTGGTTAAATTTTTTATTTTGGTCTTTGAGGTTTACCTGTAGTGGGAAAGAGATTATTTTATCTTTCATAATGTGAGAGTCACCAGTGGCATACATGTAAGCATTCAGATCACAGTTCATCTCTGACTAGGCACCTTGTGAGTCACATCCAAATTGTGACTTCTTCAGGGCTGTTTGTGAGTAGAAGGAACATCCAGCTGCTGTGATGATATAAGCAAGAATATTTTGAAAATAGGCATGAGAGCAGTCTGATGTAGCTTGTTAGAGATTGATTTTTAACTTTTATTAGAAATGTCTTTCCTCAAATTATTGTGAGGACATAATTTGAGATTTGATAAGACTTAGCTAGTAGTAAAAAAGTAATTATCATGAGTGTAGTAATTTGTTGATTAAGATAAATCTTTTATTTGGATTGCTTTACCAGACTGGAGTCCTCCGAACCAACTGTGTGGACTGTTTAGATCGCACTAACACAGCCCAGTTTATGGTGGGGAAATGTGCTTTGGCCTACCAGTTGTACTCATTGGGATTGATTGATAAACCAAATTTACAATTTGATACAGATGCTGTAAGGTAAGATAGATTAACAGAGTGTGTCATGGTTTTAATTTTTAGTTTTGAGTCAAGGGGTTATGGAGAATTGTGTCCATGTAGAAGATGCATACAGTACTACTGAAACAATTTAATGTTTATTCATCCAAGTTTAAGACATCTTTCATACTTGAAATCTTGAGAAAATCCCATCTTGCTGAAAGTTCAGTCTTCTGGAAAAGTATCTTAATCAGTCTAGCCATATAACAGCTTGACTTCATTCTTTTTATATGCCTAAACTTAAAGAGATGTGTTTTCCTTTGAAATAAATTTAAGAAAACCTCCGCCCCAGTCTTCTGCACTTGTTTCAGTTAGTTGCTTGAAATAAAATGCTGACTGAGAGTGAAAACAGAAATAAATACATAGTTTCATGGAGAATGCCAAACTGGTAATTTTATAGAAGTACATCTTACCTTGCTATTTCCTACTTTTTCTTTGGAAAGATTTTTATGGGTTTTGATTTATTGAAGAAAAGTTTTTCAGCAAAATTGTTCTTCCAGATCAAGTGCCAATGGTACTTACACAAGCATCCTCAAACCCTCTAGGAAAACCTAGCATTTTATTGAAATGCTTTGGGGTCAAGGTGAACTAAGCTGCTTAACTTGTATACATGCTTCAGAAATTAATGTGGGACCCTTGCTGTGTTTTTGTTCCTTTAAGCTGTTGTTGTGACTGTGAAACTTGTCTTCATTGCTGATTTTAACTAGTGGTTAGGTAGTTTTATATCATGGAGACCTAACTTGTATTCAGAAACCACAAGTAGTTGGGCTTCAGTCCCCTTCACTTTAGATACACCTTCAGCTCCTCCTCTTTTTTTTTCCATTAGTTTCCAGCACTTGCCTGGTGCCTGGAGCTGGTATGTGCTGCAGAAACCACCTCACCTGCAGCATGCTGGTTCACTGTGCAAGTGGTGGCTCCTGGCCTCTGCCTGGTGGCCAGAGAGGGCACCTGCTGGTGGCTTCTTGGGTGTGCTCGTAGTACCTCTCATCCACAATGTCCCAGCTGCTGGGAGCTGCACATTTACCTCTGGGAATAAATAATTCAGCTGTCAGTGCCAGTTGCTGTGCAGCCTCCTAGGGCTACTGGTCCAACAAAAACAAACCAACCTACCAAACCCAAAAAAACTAATGAGATTCTCATACATGGTGTCATGATCTCATAACAATTTGTGTGGAGGCAAGTGGGTTTGGGGTTATTTCTTTAGGGGATTTTTTTTTGTCTATTGTTTTGGGATTTTTCTTTTGGTTTTTTAAAGTTACTTAGCGGATGTTTCCTCCTAATTGATCTTATTGTGCTTGACTTTGGACAGAAGATTTGCTATTTATTTTTTACAGAAATTGATTTGCTGCTCAGATAAGTGTTCTTCATCCAGATCCTTTACAGAACTTCAGTGAGATGGTTGCTAGGTTACATATGCAATACTGTCCTTTTTGTTGGAAACTTTTTTAGGGGAATGGTTTTATTGTCTTGTTTTGGTGCTTTTTATTTTTTTGTAAATTTTATTTTGTTGTTTGTTTCTATCTTACTTTTCACTCCTCAAGGACCTCTTTCCTCTGCAGGTATTGTGTGTAGAAGCCTGAGTTACTTTGTGTTTCTATACTGATTCCCACAGGTTTAGTGATTGGGTTTGCTTTTTAGTTTTGGGGAGGGGTTGGGACTTGTTTTGTTCTGGTTTGGGTTTTTTTGCCTCTTAACTAAACTTCCAATCTTTTTTAGCAAAATATCATCCTTGTCTTTGTCTTGCTCAAGCAAGGCCATACTCTCCATTTCTGAGAAGCACTTTTCTGTCTCTTATCTTTTAGATTCAGTGCCGTCTCCTTAAGACAGCCTCTTTTTCTGAGACTGTTGTCTTGTTTTTGTCATAGATAGGAAGCTTGCTTAATTTTTGCTGTTTAGATTAGTCCCAGTTTGGATAGTGTCATCTTCTTGATGCCAGAGGATTTTCTTGCTTTTTAGCCAGCTCTCCTTGTTCGTGTCAATTCTTAGCCAATTCTTTTTGCTTTCTGCTTACATTAAGATTTTCCAGTTGCAGCAAATGTTACCTGACTGCCATACACTTTTCCCACAAGTCATGTATTTATTAATTTTCTACCTTTGAGCCATCATTATTGTAACTATAGAGATTTTTGGAAGGTTATGCTAGCTTAATTCCTGGTGTACTTAACAGAAAATGTAGCCTTGAGATATTGATATTTTCTGTCCGTTTTAATGTATTAAACATGTCTTGGTTAGTGAAGAGATATTGTATGTTTTCTCTCCGTTAAGTAGTAGGACATGTTAATTTTCTTCCTGAATCTACAGAACTGCATACTCTGTGTGAACCTCTTCTTTTGTATTAAAAAGGAATAAAAATTTCAAAGTCTAAACCTTTTTAGTAATTATTATGTTAGAATAAAATTTCCACATATTTATCTCAATAAAGGAGAACAAATTGTATTGCATTTGCAGAAAGACTTTGTTGTATTTTCTCTTAAAAAATTCTATTCAGAAATTTGATAGATGACACATTTTGCTTTTCCTTCAGGTTATTTGAAGAATTATATGAAGATCATGGGGACACACTTTCTCTGCAGTATGGAGGCTCTCAGCTTGTGCACAGAGTAAAAACATACAGAAAGATTGCTCCATGGACTCAGCATTCCAAAGATATTATGCAAACGCTCTCAAGATACTATAGTAATGCTTTCTCAGGTAAACCTAAGTGCTTTCTCTCAAGCTATTGTTTACAAAACATCTTACTCATGATGTTTCAATAATCTGCGCTATGACCTCATGACAGAGTTCCTCTATACTATAATTTCCAAATAACCAAGTAACATCTCAAATAGATATTTAGATTTGATGATATATTTATTTATCTTATGTTGTAGCATGCAGCCTTTATTTAGAAAATACACACGTAGCGCTGCATCTGTCAGTGACATTTGTGGATCAATAGAGAAGCAGGTAGGTGTTGCAGAGTTTTAAAGTGTTGGACAGAATGTCTTGAGCAAATATAAGGAAACTGGTAACTCTCTACATGAGTAGAAGGCTTCATGTGGAGTATTTCTTGTGATGTTTCTGAGAGCTCAAAACAAAGCAAGCTGCAATGCATGTAATTGTCTTGTGTAATAGGATGCACACACTGCTAAATCTGTGGTAGAAAAGAGAAAATTCAAAAACCAGGCAAAAAAGCTAAATTTTTTCAGTTAAATAAGCTGTGAAATATTAACTTACTCCTTTACTAGTCCATATCTCTCATTAGTTGAACACTGAGTGTTCTACTTTCTTCTGGGCAGCATTGCTAAGGAAAAAACTTCTTTGAAAGTTGCTGAGCCTTATCTTACACAAAATAACAAAAAAAAAGTGTGGTGTGTTTAGAAGTCTTGCAAAAGATCTAAAAGAATGATCAAATGACAGTCTAAGACATGTCAGAAGGGCAACACTGAGTGCTACTGTGTTATAAATATTGTGTCAGTCCTCTATTGCTCTTGTTCACAAAAATTGCATATCCAGGGGTGAAAGTAACTTTTTTTCTTTGTCCTAGTAGATTGCAATTATTTAAAGATGGTAAACTTTAAAACAATGAGTTGGACAATGGTTAGAAATACTTCAGTAATCTCTAATTTCTTTGGCTGAAATTATTGCTGTTGTGTAATGTTGAGATCACACCTTTCAGTGTAACTTTTCTGAATGTAAATTATGTAATCTGTGTATCATATTTGTCCAAACTAAATGGGAAATGGAGAACTTGTTCATTTCAGGGATGTGGCCTCTTATTGTTTGCATTGGCAGTAAAGTCTGACTTCATCAGTTCTCATGAGCCAAAGGTAGGACACTTGCAGTGTCATTTGTACTGTGACACAGAAGATGGAACAAATCTCTGAGCTGTTCTGGTTTATGCCAGCCACTGAAATGGTTAGGCAGAAGCTTAAGCAAAGTTCTAGGTCCACATCTGGGGTTGTGGTCTGCTTGCAAGGATAGTCATGATATGCATGCCTTCTAGTAATAAAAGAATTTGTTCTAAAAAAGATGTTAAAAAAGAAGAAAAAAATAGAAATAAATAAAGTCCATCTTATCTCAATGAACTTGTAGGAAAGTACACAGACATTAGTCTTTACTGAAGGCAATACTGTCTTTAAATGAAATTTTCTTAAAGGTGGTGCACACTTCCCAATTTGCTTATGATTTTGGTATATGATCCCATTTGAGGCATATATTTTTGGTGCTGTATGCATTCCTTGTGTTTGAAAATGACACTGTTTAAATGTGGCTTTTTTTAATGCTTCTGTATTTTATGTGCCTTAATTAAACGGACTCAGAAAATTTTAGTGATTTGCTTGGAGTCATACAGTATAAAAGATTCAAAGCAGGGTTGAAAGAGGCCTGCTATCACTGCCTCCTAAATAAGTCTCTTAGCCACACATGTACTGCTTGTCTATCATTCAAAATACATTAATCTAAAAATAATCTACTGTTATAAGAGAATATTTTCATCTGTTGACCTCAACACTCGTAGGATAATTACTACTAATTAAGTTGTGAAGAGGTAAGACACATATTGAGTAATAGTTTGGTGGAGCTTAGAATATGACAAGCTAAATTGTTGATTTAAACCAACAAGAAACAAGTCCAAATTACTAAAAGGTGGTTATGAAATCTAATCATTTTACTATGTATTGGCAAGAAATTCCCAAAGAATTCATTGTTTGCATGTTTTGTTGGAAACTTGTGTTGCATGGATATTGTTTAATTTCATTAAGTAACTTTTCAGTTATTTAGGCTGCAGTAAATTCACTAAGGTATGTCAGATTTCCTGAAACATGCCTTAATCCATGCTTGTGCTTCGTGCACACAATATAGGAGACAGAGTTGCAGTGTGAAGTCTGACTTCTGCCAAGCCAGGGCTCCTGAGGGAGAAGCCAAGGGTGGAGGCAGCATTGGTGCCAGCCCCATGTGCCCTGCAGCTTAGCAGGTCTGCTGTAAATGAAGTTCCGTGGTGCTGCTTAAAGCCCAGAGGGCCCTGCAGCAGTCAGAGGACCCAGGTACTCTGAGGAGCAAAGAGCAGCTGGGTCTGAGTGGGCTTGAGCTGTGCAGTGCTCTGGTGTTAAGGTGTGCCTCTTGTCTAACAGATGCAGACAGGCAAGATTCTATTAATCTCTTTCTGGGAGTGTTCAAACCTGCAGAAGGAAAGCCACATCTCTGGGAACTTCCCACTGATTTTTATTTGCATCACAAGAACACCCTCGGTTTGTCACAGACCAGACAAAGGTATTTTGCGGTTCTGTTTTTTGTTTTGTTTGGTGTTGCTCTAATAAATTCTAAAAAATACATGTTGCTAATCAGATAATTAGGTCAGCCTGTCAAAAACTTGCTAATTGTTTATGTTTATACAAAAGCTGAAAGAAAAACCTTCAAGAGATTACCCAAAAATATTGAATGTTGGTGTTTCAGAAGATTTTCTTTAGTGTGTTATTTTCCTGCCATACTTAAAAAGAGATTTAATTTCATATGATATTCTATCCTTCAGTGTAAAATGCTTTAGTGTTTTACTGAAATGCAGTTACTACAGTTTCATTAAGCAATATATAGGTGCATTCTTCATTGTCAGATTTATTAATGGTTGAATTTGAGATGATGTGATAAGGATAACATTTTTCTGTGTACTGCACTTAGTCTGCAGCTGTGCATACCAAGAAACCCATGATTTTCTATCTGTGTCTAGCCTGTTTTGAAGACTATTTTACTTCATTTGCATTCCACTGTAGTTCCATGGCAATATACAGAAATAATAAAGTATAAAAATTTTCAAGTAATTTATTTGATTGCTTCACAGAAGAAAATTATTTTTTGAAGACTATGAATACTGTGCATTTTTTAAAAATCCATTTTAACAAAAAGGGCAATAGTCGTCAACTAAGTAATCTCTTAGGATTTTGGCTGGTTTTATCTTTATTCATTCTGTGAGCCATAAAGCTCTTTAGTACAAAGGGCAGATCTGAATATCTGCATTTAGATTTTTGTCTGGGCAAAACTGCCAGTATTTAACCAGTGTGATCAGTCCCTGTTGGCTGCTTATTCTGTTAACCTGTCGCAGCAGCTGGCACATGATATGGCTCTTTCTGAATTTCATTCCTCTTGTATTGTCTCCTGAGGCTTCTCTAAAAGGTGACTTACATGAGCCATACAACCAAGTGCTATTTCAGGCACACATTAAACGTGCAATATTAATTTTCTTGAGTATTCGTTCTGAAAATTATTGTATGTCTAAAATTAATTCAGCTGATATATTGCAAGTATGCAAATGTTCTAGTGTCCCTTTCATCTGTTACTCTTATGTTAGAACACCCATCTCTTATTTGTCACACATACTGTTCTCAAATGAGGTGGAATATTAAAAAGAAATGTTGCTACTCTTCATTTACTTGTTAATTATTTTTACCTTTCATTCTAACCAGAATTTCTTCTGAGCAATTATAATATAAAATCAAGATGCTTCATTATGTGAATAAAATTATAACCTTCCTGTAATACCTAGGTGAAATAAATAAGTGAAAAACTCCTCTAAGTAATTTTTTGTTTCTACCAAACATTTGGACAAGTTCTTTGTTAACTTTTTTTTTCCTGCCTGTCTGTGTACAGCCTCTTTTCGACTCCTTGGGCACAGCAGCAAAAGAAATAATGACACTCATAATGAAATCAAGGATATGGGAGAAGGGAGATGATGTTTGTTTTCACTGAAACTTCTTTTGACTATCTGTGCTTTTCCTGTATTGTAATTGCTTCCTCATCAGGAGGAAGATATTTAGTAAGGTTCATATCTTACTTCTTGTCTTGGTTTTGAAAGACAGGTGCCTGCCAAGAAAGGCAGGAGCTTCTCTTGGAATAGAAAATATAAACCCCCTCCCTCCAAATTATTATAATTTCTGAAATTAAAGGGGCTCTCAGGCAAAGATACGAGGATAGGAATAACAGTTCTTTAGTATGTATAAACAAAATAAAGTAAATCAGAAAACAACAAACTACACCTTCATAGGAAGATTAAACCAAGATGCAGTATTAAACAAAAAACAAACCCTGACAGTTAGAATACAACCTGACACCCTGTCAGTCAGGGTGTTGGTAGCAGTCCAGTTGGAATGGTGGCTCCAGTAGTCCTCCTGGAGTGACAGATGGTTCTGCTGA
>VXBU01002210.1:17258-58221 GCA_013400315.1 Bombycilla garrulus
CAAGTTTCAACAATTCATGAAGATGGAGATACAATACAGACCTTCTGGAATATGTTACATTGTAACCTAGGACACTTCTATATAATTTGTGATTCATGTGAAAGGAAGTGACTACGGAAAAGGAGACTCTGCATTGCCATTTTACTTATCATTTATGCAGGCAACAAGACTTGGTGTCTGCATGATTTCTGAAGGCACTGGAGAAAATAGCTTACAGGAATGGGACTTTGAGAAGAGGCAGGACCATCAGGCATAACTCTTTCCTCACTGTCTAGGATATACACAGTTCTTGGAACTGAAGTGTGTTTTCCTGCTGTCCTGTACCATCTCCTAAATCCCACTAACAAGCCTTTCCCCAGGAATTCACCCATTGTCTGCTGCAGATGGCTGCATTGACAGGAGCAGAAGATAACCACATTAATACTCTGATTACAGCCTCACAGTATTGTGAATATGCATGTATTTGAAATAAAAATCAGTGCAGACAATTGTGTTTTCATTCCATATAATGAAATAGAAGAAACTATCAGAATAAATTAGAGAAGAAATTAAAGTATATTTGAGAAGAGACAATAAAAATGTGTAAGCATGAATGAGAGATTAAACGTGCTTCCTTTTATGAATGTTGCTTGACTTCCTTTGTTGTTTTACAGAAATCCTGTAAAGCTTAAATTTTCCCATTAGATATGCCAATGGCCTACTTATGACTGCTGTTAGATCAAAATGTATTTCTTTGTGTGGAAGTCAGCTGATTTGACAATATTCTGATCTTATTATCATTGACCTTCACTTCTTCATACCTTTTTTCCTAAATTTTGGGATCTGAATGACATCTGGGAGGGGATGCCTTCCCCCACTCCTCCCACGCTCCAATGACCAGAAGAAGAGAAATACATGAATACTTTTGATAAGTACCAAGACTTTCATTTTCAGTGTTGTAGAGGTAGGCACCTGAGACGTATTTTTTTAATGAAACAAAACCACTCTTCTGGCCATACCTGTATAGAGTTTTGTGTGTTTAAATTTCTTGATTTGAGAGCAGTGTAGTTGGACAGGGGCCTGTTGAAATCCTCCATCCAATTCAGCAGTGTTTGCTAAGTGACACTGCCTGGATGAGTGAATGTTATGTTCAGACTGGATAGGCTGGATACAAGATCCCATCTCCTGTATCAATTGTGTTTCTGTTTCTCCTGTGCAGCTATACTTACTGGTGGACCACAGGTGTGCTAAAGCATTTACCTCTTCCCTTTGATGAAGGTAGGACCTATATTTGCTCCTTGTCTTGCAGAGTATCTTGAAAAAGAAGTTTTATTCACAAATGCTTTTTAAATGTTTTAGATCCAAAATCTGAAAAAAAGAGCTTTCCCATAGTGGTTTCTAGATACTTCTTCTCCTCCCTGCAAGGAGATATGATTTTTCAGTGGCAGGTTGCAAGAGTGGCTAAAATTTTACCTTAGTATGTTTATGTGCCAGGGCACACTTATTTTTTCTTTTTTTTTCTTGTCTATTAGCATATATTTATAGCCTGTGCTGGTGGTTTTATTCCTGTTGCAGATGACACAGTATAGCTTGTGTGCCTTATTTCTCTGGGGTACTGTAGGGCATGTTTTATTAGGAATTGTCATCATGAAGTGAAATCAAATTACAGTGGTTGATAATGCATATTTATTAAAGATATGCAATGCATCTTCTTCATGTCAAATTTCCTTGTCTCAGAGGGGATATGACTGTAGGAACAAAATTGCCTGGTGTGGTGGCTAGGTGCGCAGGCTGCTGTTTGATTAGATTTTTGCAAGTGTCAGTAATTGCCAGTAAAACAATATTTTTTTCCCCCTCAGTGGCATGTGCTGAAAACAGACGCAAGTTGACAGTGAAGAAATTCCACAAATACGACGAGGAAATTGATATCCACAATGAGTTTTTTAGGCCATATGAGTTGAGCAGTTTTGATGAGACCTTCTGCTTGGCAATGACCAATTCTACACGGTATATTGGGATGTTTTGTGGCTCTAAATCCTTGACTGGAAGTTGATTTGGTGTGAATTAAATATGCATTTGATTTATTTGGTTATATATGTGTATTTTCAAATTTAGCAACGTTCTTCAAACTAAATCACAATGCTACATGGAAATGTTACTCTAAAAAAAGTTGGTTAAAATAGCAATTAGATTTCCAATTATTTTTTGTTATGGAGTGCCTAGTGTCTGGGCACTTGATGCCTGAGAGATGAACTTTTCTCTGTTGACTCAGATCACAGGCTGCTTTCAAAACAATTGTTTTCTTGTTGTTCTGCTCTCGTTTTGCAGTTGTTTTCTTCAGTTCATCTGGTTCTCACAGCTGGTCAGATATTTGGGGGTTTTTTTTGTTGGCAGCAGTCAGCTGGATATTCTGAGCATAATCTGAATCATGGTTTGGCTAAAGATTGCCAGGCAGATTATTTTCATGTAACTGTTTTACCCAATTTGTGTGTTGGCAGCATTTTGAAAACAATGTACAAAGCCCTGAGTTACCGGGCTTCTTCAGCACAGGAATGGAGCACAATGCTTTAGCATCTTCAGCAAGTGATGATGCTTGCAGCTGTTTTGTGGAACTAAATAATGCAACAGAAAGGTTTTTAAGTACTAGGTTATATATACTTTGTATGTATACTTGAAATGATTAAGTTAGAATTTAATGTCTCTTTATAATTATTTTTTCGTTGTTGTTGTTGTTCACAGGTAGATATTAGAGGTGGTTCTTCCAGAAAATTTAAGCAGTTTGTGTTGCACTTTGTTCATGAACACTTTTTCCTATCTATTTTGGCAGAGATTTTATGCCTAAGAATGTGGGAATTGATCCAAGTCCATTTACTGTTCGAAAACCTGATGAAACTGGAAAGTCTGTGTTGGGGTAAGTCTGAAATCAGAAATTTTGTTGTGGCTTAATAGTAATGAAACTGTAATGAAAATATATAAACTCTTATGTGTATGTCTGTGAAGCATCTTCTGTGTTACATGGGAAATGAAATGCCTTCATTGGTGTTATACTGCAGAACTGTAAACTTTGAAAATCACATCTAATTTGAGATTTTTATTTGACACTAGGAATTCTTAATTTGACTTGTTTAATATTTTCTGCTTTCTCTCATTCCTCAAGGTGAAATTCATGAGAGGATTTTATCAATAATATACAGAAGTTATTAAAATTTGATTGCCTTTTCATCCTAGTAGCAACTCTGTTCTCTATTAGAGTTGACAGCAGTGCATATTTTCTTGTTGTCTTTTAAAAAAATGATAATTTTTTCATAAATAGTGCATATTCGGAAACAGCAATAAATGCCAATTTCAGCATTGTCTTTGATAAAACATATTACTAAGATATTTATGGATAAAATTCATAATTTTGGATAAAATTATTTAAAAAATATTAAATTATATAAAACACTCCAGCAACAGTTGCTGGGACAAATGAATGCTTCATTTGGCTGCTTTTGCATCCTGGACCTGCTTTGTTACTCCGTTTATTCCACTGCTGCGTCCCACAAGGGCTGTGCAGAACCTTCCTGAATTCATTCTCTCTTTGGTAGCTGATATTAAGGAAACCTTTTGTCAGCAGTTACTGTGCTGTCACAACATTCTAAGTTCCTCTAAAAACTTGCTCTTCTGTTAAACACTGGAACATTTGACTCTCATGTGCTCTGATCCTGGGGGTCTCATTGTCAATAAGTGTTGAGAGTAGACTATGCTCATCACCAACAGAACCTCATTTCATGCTACTGATTCCCTGGGAATAAACAGGAAGACTGTTCAGCTGTTACACAGTTTATCTCTGCTAAGAATTTGAGTTTATGTGTATTTTGAGGATAAGCTTTATTCTTCCGCTTTGATAGGATGTCAGATTTTGGACTAATTTTTCTCCAGGTACTCCATTAAATAGTTGACCATTATGTAATTTTCTCAGGCACTTTTATTCAGGCTCTTCACTGTGATTTTTAGGGATTGATGTGGGACAGAGAATCAGCTCCATCGAAGCCACGTTCCAGGACTCCCTAGGTATCCCTTATAAGGTTTCCCCTTCATTGACCGTGTCTTAGGGTAAAACGTGGTTCACTCTTGCACCTCACCCATATTTAGCCTTGCAAAAGGCAGTACCTTTGCCTTGCTCATTTGTCATCATCTTTTGATCTAAGACATTTCTGGAGGAAATTTGGTGATCTCTTTTGGTCTGTAGGTGTTCAGGTCCCAAGGACGCTTAGGTCTTGGCTGAGAACATGTTGGGAATGGGGTGAGGATAACACTCTTACCAGTGCTTGGCTATTGCTCCATTCCTCAGCTTTCAGAAAGGGCTGCTTTTCTTGTGACCTTCATCTCATCTAGAAAAGTAGGGGAAAATCCCCTTTTTTCCCCTAAAAGAATGCTTATGTCCTCATATATTTCTGTAAGTTTCAGTTGAAGGAAATGTCAGGTTCTGCTGAGTCAGAAATCAAACTTGCCCGTGGTGTTATTTTCCCCAAGGCATTTTTTCCAGCTCTAAGATTTCTTCTCATACAATGACATCCTTGGAGGTGGGGTGTGCTCTCAGATCAGAACCTTTGGAAGGACTCTCCTACTTGTTTGTACATGCTCCTTGAGCATATAAAGTGTAGCTAATTCAGTGCAGGGCTAAACTGCTGTGTGAGTTTTACTTCAAGAGGCAGCATCTGTGAGAGCCATGGTGTGCTCCACTAGGGCTCAAGTGATGCTGATGAGAGCACTACACATGCATCTCCAGACAGCATTTGCATCAATCTGTGTGCTCTTTTCACAACCTCTAGCATGCTGCTGGCTTCCTTTAGAATGAGTCACGCTCTGTCCATCAGTGATACGTGGGACAGTCCCTGCAGCAAGGAAGATATGTTCCTTCCCTGTTTCCAGGGATTTGTCTATAAACTGTCTATTCATTAGTTAATGTCTATCCATTAACTGCCTTCCCTGGAAGATTGTGACAGTGTCTGAGAGGAAATTGCAATTAAATACTCTTCTGTGACCAGTAAGGACGCAGAGCACATAATTCTGGTACAATTTCTGATGGATGTACCTTTCAGAGTGCATACAGTTAAATCCAGTGTTAGCCTGCTTGCATAGAGATGCTGGATCTTGAGGGCTTCTTACAAACAAGGCACCTCTTTATAGTGACTAGTATTTCTTGAGTGAGAAATACATACTGCATCAGGAAATGTTGCTGATTAAAGAATTAAATTGAGGGGAGAGGTATGGAAAATAAAGGGAAAAAAGTGACATTACCATTAAGATTTGGAACCAAGATTAAGGAAGCTATTGGAGTGGATGTTTTTATTAATCAGAAAGTGAAACTTTTTCCAAGATCAAAACCAAAGATGTTATGTCTCAATTAATTTTTATTCCTTTTTATTTATTCAGTTGTGGAGAGGGATTTAAGTAAAGAATCAAGAGAATTGGTGGAGAAAATATGACAGAATCCTTTGGGCTTTCTTTAAATGCTCTGGAGTAACAAGAGATTGAAGAAGGCAAATCAATCAGGGATTTTAAAAGATGAGCAAAAAGTTGTCCCAGAGGTTAAAACTTATTTCCCTGGAAAGATTGTAACCAAGATTAGGAATTTTAAATATTCACTGCTGGTATCTTACTGATTTCATAAATACACACTGCCTTTCCTAACAGGAACAAAAATAATAGAGAAGAAACTGTGCTGCAACGCAAAACAGCTGCTAGTGCTCCTCCACCCCCAAGTGAGGAAGCAGTGTCAAGTAGTTCTGAAGATGATTCTGGGACAGATAAAGAGGATGAAGGTGCTGTTTCTCAACGTTCAACTCCAGTAAAGGTGACTGATACAGGAGACAATACAAAAATCACAGAGGTAAGAAATTACTGTGTTAGGCAAGAAGGCTTAAAATTCACATTCCCTTAAAAAAGCATTATAGAGCAGTCAGAAGTAAAGCACTGAGAAATTTTGTGACAAAGGTCTCCAGTGTAATTTTTTTTTGTGTAGATATTAGCATAGCTGCAGCACAAGTGCTTGTTAACCTTTTCTGTTTTTTTTGTCATGTAATAGTGAAATACAAAGGAAAACAGCATTAAAAAGAAGAAAGCTACTGTCAGAAACCTATGGCATTTGAAAGGCATTCAGGTCATTACATAATGCAAAATGCACCTGTATTAGTGTGTTAAATCAGAGCAGTAGCGCACAATTGATTATGGTCCCTTACCGTGCTCTGGCACACATCCTCAGGTGGCCTTGGAGCATGCAAATGGGATTCCTTTTCTCCAGAAATGTACTTCATCTACCTAAATAATCAACATTTAGTCCATGGGAGTTAATCTGGTGCAAACCCCCTGAAACACATGTAGACATTTCTTGGAATTACAAAGCAATTCCTTTTGGACCATGCCACTTCCTTAGGTCGATTAACTGTAAATTAATGTTCATTCTGTCTGAATTTCAACCTGATTTTTGTGAATACTTTTAAATTGCTGATCCATAATTATGTGGCCTGGCATTAAAAAAAAAATTACTAACTTTAAAATTCTCCATGATAACATTACCTCACAGGTCCTATGCTATTACTGCCACTAAGGTTGCAGATAATTGCAGTGAATAAAATAGTGAAATAAATTGCATTTGCCCAGTCAGGTGGGAAGAATATATATTTTCAGTTGTGGGCTATTAATCTCGTTTTGCTAGCATAACTCCCATTTTTTTTGAATCCCTTGGGTGCTAATTAAATGAAAATACAGAATTGTATATAGAATTATGGAAGTATCTATTTTATTAGTTCATGTAATAGTTCTTCAAATTCTTTCTTGTAGGTATCCATTTTGGATAACATTGAAAGTGTCTTAGTGCAAGGTTATGCTAATATATACTATAGAAATTTGGAAAATACTTATGTTGTCTGGCGGGGTTGTTTTTTTTAAAGTCACAGCTAATTTAAATGGTTATAGGATTGTGCATGTTATCACTTCTGAAGAAAATTGAGTATTTATGATCTTAGCATACAATGATGAAATGTAGTGCCTGATAGGCAACAGACAATTACATTGCCTTTTTTTTTTTTTGCCACAATTTAAGTTTTGATTCTATTCAGTCTTTAGCCTAGGGTTGTGTGTTCTCAGATGATGGATTTTCAGCCTTCAATAGTGCAATAGTGTCTTCTTCCTAAGCCAGTACAAGCACATTTATTTATTTGTGTTTATGCAAGGTGTTTTATCGGAAAGTTTTCCATTATCTCTGAATAACAGAGTACCTGTTCTCTAGCAAGTCAGATTGTTTCTAGATTATTTTAACAAAAATCCAAGTTTAAATTTTATTCTTAATTCCTACTAATGCATAATTTATCTCACATCAGTTTTTCCCTCTATTTTGAGCCCACTTCAGTTCTCAGACCATAGATATCTTTTTTTAGATTTTTAAGATGTTTAAATGAAAGGTGTATGTAAACACAAAGTATGATTTGATATATTGAATTTCAATGGCTTGAAAATTGGGTGAGCTATTCTGACTTTTTAGTAGTGATATGAAGAAATTTATTCCAATTTATTAGCACCTTTTCATGCATTGAATTTTAATCATAATTTGCATTGTTAATTCATGTCATTCCTTATTATCTGGGGAACTCAAAAAACTATTTCCTTTCCGTTCACATCTCTCAGAAGTTAATAAAAATGCATTTGTATTTCTGGTCAGAAAGTACCTTTCTGAAGTTCTTTGACTTTGAATCATTTGACTCACAGTCATATGTGCCTTGCCAGAAAACCCCCCTCAGTTTAGCACTGAATCACTAGACACAGTCAGTGAACTATTGTATGTGCATTGATTCCTTGTTATAGTTGACTGACATGATTGCATAATGTATAAAATAAAAATAGTTTTGCTCAACCTGAGGTTTGTAATTATTGCAGAATTGACAGCAGGAAATGTGAAAGCAAATGTGGGAGCATGTTCTAAACGAATATGATTTATTCTATATTAAGTTTCAACACAGAACAGAATTTAAAAACTACACCATTATGGTCTATGAATAAAATTTATTCTCCTAATATGTTGTTTTAGCTGATGATTTCTTTCAAGGAGTCTTTACTTGTTGAATAAATATGTTGATTAATATTTTTAATAAATCATTTTCTAAAGAAAATATTTGTAAGCTAAGATTGCTGTGGATGTGAGAAACTTGTTCATTTTTGTCTGCACTTCTGAAATGTTATTTTGGTTTGTAAGGAAGTTCTTCCTTAAGAGCAAACTTTCTTTGGATGTTGTTGTGGTATTCTTAATCTGGGTGTTTCTTATGTTCCAGAATGTAGTGCAATCAACAAAAGACGTGTATGGAGTCAATCTTTCAGATATCCCTTCAGAAGATGATCTTGCAATATATGCAAGGTGAGATAAATTTCCAGTGGTAATCGGTAAAGGATAATTTGAACTAGTTAAGTGTGGTTTGTCAAAGTGCTGCCTTTGGTTAAACTTATTTAAATGAGAAATTTGCCTATATATGTTATCTCTTTCAAAATCAAACTCTTTTCAGCTGTCTGTGTCAATTCTGATTTCAGTGGAAGCTATGCAGATGTCTGAAAGCAAAATTTGGGGCTTAAATCAAATGAAAGATGCTTCAAAAGAAATACCTGCCACTTAATATAATCTTAGAAATTCGTAAATAAATTCATAAGTAAATTAATAGGAATTCTATATTCCATTGATAAGTAAATTCCACAGGAATGGTTCCATGATTGTAAGCTTTGTAACCTGTGGAGTTTGCATTTTCGGGTGTTGAATTACTCCAATTCAAGTCAGTCATAATGAAATAGCTTATTCTGTAAAAATGCATTTAAATTAACAGAAGTTGTCTTTTTGTTTAACATGATGTCATACAGAGGTCTAAGAAATCTACTCCTCATCTTTGGAAAGCACTGTGTGTATATTGAAGTGAACACTTTTGAGACATGCATTGAAATGGCCTTGTGTGCATTTGTTTTTATTTTCTGATGTGTAATAGCAGTGGCTACCTTGTTATATTTGAAACCTTTTCAATTTTTAAGGGAAATTTTAATGTGATATCTAATTTGGTGATATGAGGTGTTTCACCCTGACTTAGTTCATTAATCCGCTCAATGCATTTTTTCTTTTAATTTAAAATTATTTTTCTCTTACTTTTTTCTTTAGGTGTAGCTTTTTCTCTTGCACTTTTTTGTTCTTTAAAATTCCCATTTCTACCTATTTCCTACAAGCTGAGTCATATGAAGATACTACACTTGAATAGGGTTAAGGAGGATGTTTCTCATTATAGCTGAAATTTTTACTTTCATCTGTGCCTCTATCTTTGTTTCTTTTTTATTTTAACCGTAGATGATGGATGCAAATTTGACAACTATCCTTTGATACAGCAGGTAGTTATTGTGGTTCTGAAAATGACCCAGTGTGAGCTGGTATCTACTATGATGAACAACTCTGTATTTACATCCAGAATTGCAGCTACTTCCAATTTTATAGTTTCTTCAGGTTGGACTAATGTTCAATCTTTTGTTAATGTAAAACTATAATTCCCTTGGAGGCTTTGAGGCTCTCTATTTATATCCTTTTTAAGAAAAAAAAAGCCAAATAAACCTTGCATTTGTTTCATTTCCTTTGAGCAATGCAGGTTTTAAAAATAGAAGAAATTACAAATTCTTTATCTCTTTTAGCTAACAAGACATAGTACTATTTCTGGTCTGGTGTGCTGATTTATGTAATAAAGGATGTCAGTAAAATCTATACTTTCCAAAATGTACATTGCCTGAGAATAGCAGCAATTTCTTTCACAGTATGATTACAGTTCTCACATCAAGCCTTTTTCTGTTCCTGTAATAAGGGCAGTGGGGATGTAAGATCCTGACTTCACATGACATCGCTGGACATGGGACATGCTCTTTTTTTTTAAATTATTAGGATTAGGGTCTCACAGATTCAAAGCACTTTAGGTTAAGTTGCTTTACATCAACTGATCTGTATCAAGCCTATTTGGAAATGCAAATGAAAAGTAATTTGGATCTATTCAGCCTGTTTTCACTGATGGCTGAGAGAATTCTCATCAAAACAGAAATCACAGAAGCACGGATTGGTTGAATTTGGAAGGGACAGGAAGTCCCTCAAATAAGTTGAGGCTGTGTGCTGCAGATCAACTGTTCATGGTATCTTCCTGACATTGGGAAACTCCCTTGTATGCATTTAGGTCTTGTAACTTTCAAAATATTGAATAATTTGAAGCAATTAGTTAAAATACTTATGCAATTGGTTTGTTTTTGTGTTTGTGTTTGGTTTTTTTTTTAAGTTGGTTTCAATAGCAGGCTCCTGCACTAGAACATCTTAATTATCTTGTTTTCCACTTAAAATTCTCTCATTTAGTAATATAAGTATTTATTCCTTTAGCGGTCCAAGTCTCTGAGGCTTTTGTTTTTACAGTATAGAATCTGAATGGAGCAGAAAGAAAAGCTTCAATAAGTTGTTTAGGAACATGTTGTTCATTTGACTTCTGTACACTCTTTCATGCAATTGGTTTTGCACTGGTAATACTTGCTTGTTAAAACGTAGTAAATATTTCTGAAGTAGACCAGTAAGACTTCTTAAGCTAAATGGAAGCTCACTGTTAAGAAAAACCCTCTGCCTCTGAAAATTAAACTACTAAATCACAACTGACATTTACTTGTCTTTTCAGTAGCACAGCTGTGTTGGAGAGTGAACAAATTGAGTGCAAGATAGTTACATATATTTACATTTGAAACAGTCTGACTAGTCCTTCTATTCTGAGTGACTAAGATTAGTGATAAACTACTTTTCAGAAGATTTCATTCTGCATCATTGCCAAGAAAAAAAAGCTATGACAGTATTTTCCACTAACAGTGTCTTCCAGCAAATATTTAGAGATGGAGAAATTGCCCCAAAAGGTTGTGCTTGTAAATAGGTGACCTGGACTAACAGCATTTCAGATGAACAAACTAGATTGAATTCAGCAGAGGGCTGACTTACATCTGAAACTTGAGACTTTGTGTCTTTTGCTGATTTTTCCATAGGCTATTCCTCTGCCTGGTTGCTTTGAGAAAGACATAGGAAGTTGACTGTAGAGGGATGCCTGTTTCTTAGGGGAGGCCTGTTTCTTTCCATGACATACTAGGTGACACCAATTGATAAGTAAATCTTTTTTAAAGGAGGTTTTGAGTTCATGCATGCACCCTCTGTGAACTTTTAAAAATCTCTCTTGTTCACCAGAGAAGTACATCATGATCAGTAACTTACATAGCATGACTCAAAATCTCATTTCTTAGTGTCATTTTCTTTTGTTTGATGAATTTTGGGGGATAGTTCTTTTATTCCTTTGATTTATTCTTCACTCTACTGCTTTTCACAGGTTTGTTCAGCTGGGACAGAGCCAGCATAAACAAGACAAGGGCAGCCAGCAGTTTTGTTCAAAATGCCCCTTGGATAAGGTCATAAATTTGTAAGTATTCTTTTTCCCTTTAGCCTGATTTTGCTTTTGTCATTATATATGAAAAGTGATCAGATAAATTTGATGTTAAATTGCTTGGGAGTCACACTTACACTTTCTTTACTGCATAAGGATTCAATGCATAGCATGAAAACTGGGTTTTTTGGGGGGTTTTGGGTTCTTCTGGAGAGTCCTGATTTTTATTTTGTTTTTTTAGTTTTTGTGATATCAAGGAGTTTGTATTCAAAAGTCTTAGCAATCCTGAATTAACAAGAAGTGCTGAATCTACTGAGTTTAGAGGGCAATTTCTTCTTGCATAGTCTTCACTGAAAAAGCATTCAGAGTTGCATTTGAATCTTCTTAGTACTAGTGTATAAAGAGGGTCATGCTATTATCCAAATGTCATACTAATATTGAACTAGTTCTTAAAATTTAGCTGGTCAAGTACTACCTTCCCAGCTGACACTCTCCTGTACTGTCGGCAGCTCGAAGTTTCACCAAGGCAAGGCAGAATTTTATTTACTTCTGTTGCTGGGGTACGTGATCCTTTATCCAACAGCTTGGCTGCTTCTTGGAGCTGCAAGATCTTTTCTGCAATCCATTGATTTACAGAAACCTCAGCTTTGTTTCCTGCACTGCCTCTTGTCCACCCCTCTGTGCTGGTGAAG
This sequence comes from Bombycilla garrulus, assembly GCA_013400315.1. Taxonomy (NCBI): domain Eukaryota; kingdom Metazoa; phylum Chordata; class Aves; order Passeriformes; family Bombycillidae; genus Bombycilla; species Bombycilla garrulus. The sequence goes on from VXBU01002210.1 coordinate 29,374, forward strand.
TGAGGAAACCTTGAACACAGTATTTATACCTAAGCAGAGAGGGAGACTGGGTGAGTGTCAGCTGGGCTGAGAAAGAATGACACAAAACAGATGTATTGCTGTGTATGAGACGATACTGTCTAATAGCAGTGTTTAGTCACTTGGTATTAGCTACATTTAAAGTGATGATACCACATCTGTAGGTAAATGAGCCTGTAGCTTTATAATAAAACATGCCTAATGGGTATTGAAGTAGTAAATTAGATTGGCAAACTGTAGAATTGTTTTTCAATATGACGGACCAAGCTGAATGTCTTAAATGGATGTGTTTATTAAGAAAATGTTTTGTAAGGAGAAGAATATTTTTGCTAGGAGTGAAAGCAATTTCTTTTTTGTAATTGCATAATCTCCTGGCATGTAAGACAGTGTAGGAGATAATCATTCCTTTCTTACCCCTTTAAATGTAAATTTTTTTCCCAATGCTGAGCTGCTGTAAAATGAACACATTAAAGAGAGTCTCTACACGGAATTCTGCCGGCTTTGGGATAGTCAGATGTTAATTTTTCTCTTTTCCCAAGTGTAATTTCCACATGTTTCTAAATAGTAGAAGTGTGAAAGTCATAGGGCACACGAATTTGAGCCTCCTGTCAGTCTTCCTCTCGAAGTCACACAGATCATCTCTCCTTGCCAATTCTACCAAACATGCTCCTCTGTGCAGATCAGAGAGGAAATAGGATATCTTAGAGTTGGTAATTTCTTTTTTATTACAGTATATCCATAGACAGCTTTAAAAAATTATTTGGGTTTTGTTCTGTAACTTCTAAAAAATCTTTTAATACTGTTTGGATGGTGGCAGATTGTTCTTTTAGTTAAAGTCAGAGATTTAGCCATTCTTAAAAGGCATGTTGTTCAACTCTGAAACAAGGAAGCTTTCTCTTACTGATGCTGAATTGCTGCTCTGAATCAGGAATTTCCTTGGAGAATACTAACTTTTTAGAGATAAAATAGAATGAACATAAGTGTACACAGGATAAGAGAGAGGGAGGGAGGGTTTTCAGTAACAGCAGCTGAGGCACTGCTTGCACTTGTTTCTCAAGGAGCTCTTGAAGAAATTGAAAAATTATAGTAACTTTTATTAATTTTATGTTAGATGCCTTTTAAATTTAAAAAAAATCTGACTAATTTAATTCTCCAGTGGTTGCTTCATGTATGATACAAATGCAATCAAACCCTAGTTCTTCTCATAGTAAAATGAGGTACTCAGTCTAGAACTTTGGTTTCATATCAGCAATGAGATACAATTTAGGCTTAGGTTAGTTATCTTTTCCCCACTTCTCAAGAAAATATTTTTTAATAACCTCACATTTCACAATTTTAAACATTTGACCATTTTAATCAAATACATGAAGCCATTACAAAAGAAGAAATACTTCTTTTTTTATAATGTTGCTGCAGTGATATTTATGAATTCAAATATGAATTGTATAAATACTGAAGAGAGAGTTCTGGCTTAAATTTAGAAACTGTAAGTATAGACTAGACATAAAAAATGGGAACTTGAGCAGGGACCAAAGTGGTGCAGTGAAATAATACTGAAGTTGAGTGTAGGATGTGGAAAGATATTGAAATTCTTCTTTTTGTTCTTAGAAATTACATGAAGGAGAAAGTGATAGAATTTTAGTTAGAGCTAAATAGAGCTAAACAGAGCTGGACTACTTTTAGCACAATCTGTTATAATGTGTGTGAAGAGAGACTCTACTGTAGTGTAATTACTGTTGGCTCACACAGTACACCTGTTCCTAATTCCCTAGTATTCATTTTGGTATGAAATAAATAATACCGTTGTAAAAATACACTCTCAAAACCTTTTCAAATGTACTTCATACATTTATCTAGGAGTACAAGAAACTTTATTCCCTCCTGAAAAGTAGAGTGTTTTGATTCCCTCTAGCACAAAGGGAGAGTGTAGGCACGCTGAAACATCCTTATACAAAATGTGACTGGTGCTTACATCAGGGTCCAAGCTGTCTTCAGTGCCTGTGCTTCAGGTCAGATCATAGAATGCTTTGGGTTTTTAAATAAAAGGACTCTTAAAGACCATCCAGTTCCAGCCCCTTACCATGGGCAGGGACACTTTCCACTAGACCAGGTTGTTCAAAGCCCCATCCGGCCTGGCCTTAGACACTGCCAGGGATGGGGCAAACACAACTTCTCTGGGTGACCCGTTCCAGTGCCCTGCTGCCCTCACAGTGAAGGATTTCCTCCTACTGCCTAAATTAAACCTGTCTTCTTTCAGTTTGAAGCCATCCCCCTTTGTCCCTTCACTTCATGTCCTTTATAAAAGTCCCTCTGCAGCTCTCTTGCAGCCCATTTAGGCACAGGAAGTGCTACAGGGTCTCCCTGGAGCCTTCTCTTCTCTGTGCTGAACAACCCCAACTCTGTCAGCCTGTCTTCCTAGGAGAGGTACTCTAGCCCTCTGATCATCTCTGTGGATATTTGCTTAGGATTCAAACAAGGTGAAAAAGTACATTTTGTTTACTTTTTAGATATACTTCAGAGACTTGAGACCTAATCAGTGTTGAAACAAATGCAGTGGCTTTCCGGTGACTGCTATGTATCTGAGGATTAATCCACATCACCATGCTCTTCTTTTTGGAAGTATGGAACATTATAACTGAAGATTTTAACTGTATCTTTTACTGTAGAAACAATGATACTCTTGGTGAAACCATAGCACCAGGAAGCCTGCTCACAAATGAGATGAAAATAATTGAAAGTTGTGTGTTAAGGGTGCTGTCCTTCATGACATGAAGTCTGTGTTCCTATCTACATCATTTTCAGTGGCAGGCCATAAAGCTACAGGTCTCTAGGGAAACCTGATAGCCAAGTCATAAATAGCGTGCTCTCCTTCATGACTATTGTAAGATATTAAACTTATTAAGTAGAATAGATTTTTACATGAACATGTTAGAGAAATGACTTTTAATTAAATGACTGGATAATACAAGCACTCTACAAATAGTTACCGCTTAATACAGGGTTATTAATCAAAGTTGGCATGCATGAACATGTGGTTCTTTCAATATATTTCAATAGATTTTTATCATGTTGATGCAAGTAGGAGGAAAATTGAGATTCAGTTATTAAATGCTCAAAATAAAATGCACTTTGCTGCCCAGCTTCCATTGTACCTAAGGAAAGGATTTTTGAGTCATTAGTGCTTCAGAAATGTCATATGTTTAAAAAACAATAAACAGAGAAAGCATCAATTTAGTGTTATGACTCTTGTTTTGCTCTTTTATTTAATTGTCCACTTGCTAGTGGACCAGACAGGCCAGTTATATTTGAGTAAGTGACATCTTTTGTTGTTAGATGGTGGCATTGATAAGTTATACCAGTGTGCTAGTGTCAGTGCCATTGCTAGAGTCTCAGCTTGGATGCTTTACACTGGTTAAATAAGTACTGAAGAACCTATGGATGCTTTGAAAAGCAGTCTGCTTTTAAAGCATCTAGACTAATGTTTTTTTACCAGTTCTGAAAATACCCACTTTAAATAAATTAGAAGAGATAATGAGAAGAAACTATCACATTATTGAGGAAAAAAAGTTTTAGACTCTGCAGCCAAACTTTGTGGGTGACCAATGATTTTATTGTCTCAAGTTCAATAGCATACTTGTATAAGTAATTCTGTCATTGCAGTCAAAGAGTAATCGAATGAATATATGACTATGCAAAGCTGAAATATAAAATTGCAAAGTACTACTTTAATCTGGAAACCTTTTTGTTTTATATACCATATTCCAGTTGTAATGGAATATCAGGCACAGTATATCCTACATGACATGCTACAGTAATTTTTTAAAATTAATGAACTGTCACATGACGAAAAATCCAAAATACAATATATTCTACTTAAATAAAAGACTGCAAAATGAGGGAACAAGAGCTTTTGGCAGTTTTAATGGTGATCTTCATTTAGAAACAATGTCAAACATTAGTTCGTGCTCATAATGCAAGTAGGAGTTTATTAGGGCATTTTATTTATAGAAGGGCTTTCCCTTTGCTTAAGTGTTCCAGTTCTTACTTGTTTTCTTACCTTCAAAGGAGGAGATTCTACACATAAAAATAACTTCTTGTCTCTTGAGAAACACACAGGTAGTGAGTCATGACTGTGGCATTCTGTAGAATATGGCAATGATGCTAATATCTGAATCTTCATTGCATTTGGGCTGGTTGATATTTTCTTTATGAAATAGTGAGCTTTGACAGTAAGTTGACGCCTTAATTTCTTACCTGAGAAGTTTTGAGCCCAAAAATATGTGTATATTTGGATTCAAATGTGGTTATTTGTTGGATAAAGATGATTTGAAAAAACATTTTCCTAAAATATCTGGGTGCTGTTACTTATAATAAATTGTCTGTTTCTTGATAGTTAGATGGAAATTTCTTACCTTCCTAATCCTTCCTCTGTGTTGGCTCGGAATATAATCACTTGTTATAATTGCCACTAAGTGGATAGCTCAATGAAGTCTTTCTTTTATCTGCTGTAATGCATGGCACAGATCTACTTTAGCTGAGGTACTTACTGACCCTAGCAGATCTGAGGAAGGATGAAGAAATGAGGGCAGGGCAAAGGGAAGTGAGATGGTATTCTGTAATGGGATTAATGACACCTTACCTAATTACCCTACTTGGGAAGCTGGGTCTTGTCAGGTCTGCAGTAGTGATAAAAATCTAGGTAATGAATTATCTGCTGGGACCTTGCACTCTCATTGACTGTCCTGTATATTTCAAGGAAATTAAATACTCCTCTCTCTCCCTCTGTGGAATTTTTTTACCTAAAGCTCCCAGTATCCTGTATTTTTGTTTTGTTTTTTTTTTTCCAGAATACCCATCTCCTCCTTTTCTCAAGACAATATTTATGAAGTCCAGCCTCCAAGAGCTGATTGGAAATCAATAGAGATTTTCCATGCACACATTCAGGCTGGAAGAGGAAACATGCAGCCCCTGGGAAGAGATGACTTCCTCATGTACAGAGAGTACATTCGAAACAGATACATGTAAATCCAAGCTGGATTCTGCTGCCAAATCTGCTGTACTGATAAGTCACAAAAATAATTTTAGAAAGGAAATCTAGTTTTGTTCTTTTGCAGTAATGAATTTATTACTAACTTTTCTATTTATTATTCTTTACTGTTTTCCATTTATTGTATTGTGCTTTAGGGAAAAAAGGTGGTTTAGTATCTGATTTAAAAGCTTACTTAATATCTTTTTAGCTGGAAGTGTATCCTAAGAGACCAAGTGAATAATCTAACACTAGAGTCACTAGAGACTATGTAGCGATTTGTGGCAAAGAAATTATGGCATGTTTGGTTTTTTTATATTAATTTCTTATATTGTTATGTTTGCTAATAAAACTGAAGTGTTTGTACACAAGAATCAGAAGAGAATAGTTTTTTTTCCTCTTCTTCCATGACAGAAAACAATCTTCTTTTACAGCACAATATTTTCTGATACTTCTTGAGGTTTTTAGCAAAGTGAGTGCTAGAATGACTGCTTGCAATTTTCTGCTTTCTTAAGAAAAAGTGAAAAATACGTGGCTTATGTCAAAATCAAAATTTGCATCAACACTAATAAATGTTGTAACCCTAATATGTGTCAAAACTAATCTCACTGGTGCTGGGAGCTACAGAATCTGTGCCCCATGCTGCAGAGTGAAGATGGCTTGTGACCAGTTCTCATAGGTTTCTAGCAGGAGTCTGAGGAGAACCCCATCATGACTGCATCTGCAAATGAGGGAATGCTCTTCACATTACTGGGTTTGGACACCTAGAGAGTGCCAACCCATCCTGACATTTTTCTGTATGACAGCCATTACGTACTCTCCCCAGGCCTGTGTTTGTGCTCTGTTAGATGCCTTTGGGTTCAAGCCTAGAGCCCCCAGGGAAAGTGGTGCTGGTAAGTGACCAGGTCAGCTGGGCTGATCCTGCAAGAGGAAGCAGCAGTTGGGTCAGGCAAGACTGAACATCATGTCCTGTGCTGGGTAAGAGGTAAAGAGGCAGCGGGTGTCTAAATAGGTTATTTTGGGCTTGTGAATAAAACATTTTTTCAAATAAAAAAAAAATAAAGAAAAAAACAAAAGAAAATAGAAGGGAGGAAGCCTACTATTTGCAATTGCAGATTAAAATTCCCAATACTTTGTAGCCCTCTGCCTTGAAGAATACTGACAGTATCACCAGCATTCTTGACAAAACATTTTGTTCCACAAGCTTGTTTCGCAGACCACGTTTCAGAATTTTCTGGAATAGCAGAATAACTGTTTTAGGGATGTAGCCAACTGCATGTAACAGATGTAGAGAACATGTTTCTGTTCACAGTAAATTGCTTTTCAGGCAGCTACTGTAGATTTGTGGCTGCTCGCTGCAGATATGTTTGCATAGCTTTGAATATTTTATGCAGTAAGTTCCACCTCTGTCAGTAATTCAATACAAGAAAAGATGCAGTGGGTAAAGGGGAAAAAGGTTTCTTGTGATACAAGTTTGTGTGTCTCAGGGAAGGACTTGCATACAGTCAATGAGAACATGGTACCTTGAGCTACCAAAGCATTTTGGGGTCCATTCTCTTTTGTTAATTGTTTTGAGACAAATGGTTGTATTTTAGGAGATGCAAGAATGAATTGTCACTTTAGATAATACTTCATTGCAAATGTTTTTTTTTCCTCTGGAAAAATAAAACCTACAGTGTATTCTTTTGCCCAATATGAAAATAATTAGAAGGAATAAATGCTTACTTTGAAAAAATGTAAAGCTGGGGTTGATGTCTTAATGAGACAAACGCACACTTTCCTTCCTGCACTTAAATTATTGCTAGGATTATTTTCTAGACTATCACAGACCTTACTTTTGTTGTTGATAGATACTGGTAATTAATAAAATTTACCATTGAAAGTGTACCACTTACCCACAGGTAACTCAAAAGATGAAATTCCCTTTTCAACAACCACTGATGTTGCTGCAAAATTTAAGGATAGTAATAATTTTACAGCTCTAGGAGAAAGTATGTTCAGCCCTCAGTGATTCAGACACTCATGAAAGAAGAGGATTAAAGGAGATGGGTTTACAGTCCTGAGAGCTGAATGGCACCTCAGGGATGGCTTGTGTGACCTGCCAGCAGTGTACTCTTAGCGTCTCTTCAGAGTGCTTCAGGGTGCCACTGTCAAATTTCAGCAGGCTTGTTTAAAGAAAAAAAAAGGCCAGTGCACAAAGCAAGAGTCCCAGCTTAACCCTGAGTAAACTCAACAGTCTGAGTGGACCTGCTGCCTAATGCACATAAATGATTATGTAAAATAGAAATACACTCAATAACCCATCCAGAAGTTGAGCTGGATGAAGAGCTCCCAAGGTGCTGCCTCTGCATCCACCCACTTTGTCCCATTCTTGTGATAATAAGGTTCAGTTCTCAAGAGTGTTAGAAGTTCTGAATAGATGCATATATTTCCCTTTCAGAAGCAGAAGAATAAACATGAAAAGAGTGGGCTGTATTGGCTCTGAAGAGTAAGTGGTGCTCTTTTTCACTCTTAAGTACTAATAAACATCTCTAATCTTATGGCCATATGGTTATATGGACAAAAGAAATATTTGAGAAATATGTTGATTTTCCTCCAAAATATGTTTCGTTTGTTTCAGTGTGTTTAAATGTTACAGGGCAATACAATCCCAAAATGTACACCTGGAAAATAGTGACTTCAGGTACTTTTCCTGTGGAATCAGGAAGCACAAATATCGAATTAAGACTGATTTGGTCATTTCTGTGCCACTTCTTTGCCAATGGATTTTGATGCCAGTCCAACAGCTTAAGCTTTGTACTGTGACTGCAGGTACAGTTCTTTCCACAATTTTCCTTGGTAGTTTCTCCTCCTCATGAGTCTTGTGTCCACTTGCAAAACCCACTGACTTTTTGTTCTCTTCCTCTGATTTTCCAGAGGGACTCATCTGTGGTCCTGAAATGGGACTTTCCAATGTTCACACAGGTGCCAGGGGAAGAAGCAAAAGAGCTGTGTATAATTCTGGGGTGACACTTGTGGCAACTCTTTGTTTTGTTACTGACTTTCTGAGATTTTTTCCAGGAAGGTTCTCTTGGCTTTCACAGACTCGGGCCAGCCTTCACTTGTGTAAACTCCAAAGCATATGCCCTGTCAAATACTCATGTTTTACAGTCAGAGGAAATACCAGCTTCACTCAGGAGATCGTTTCATTCTCCATAGGGGTTTCACCCTATCAATAATTACATGAACAAGTCCAGTTCACTGAGGGTAAAACTGAGGTATGTACACAGGAGTGTTCCATTGCTGGCATAGTTTCAATCCAAGTGATTGCCTAGAGGCTGATAGGGAAAAATACAATGTGCTTGGCTTCCAAATGCCTCCCTCTGTCTTGTGTATGTTTAAAAACTTAATTAAAGTTGTCACTTTTGGTAGTGATTTAGAAATAATGTGAAACTAGTGTGTAAAGTTACAAAATATTAATAATAAAAAACATGCATTGTAATTACAACCCTTGCAAATATTGATAATCAGCAATTATCAATTGCTGGAGTTCTTAAATCTACCTGCTAGAAAAAAAAAAACAAAAAAAAACAAAGCAGTGCAGCTGCTGATCTGTCCACTGGAACCAAGCAAGAGAGTGATGAGGAAAGGCATGAAAAACAATGTTTAATGTCCAGAAAGACATGCTCTTCACATGACCCAAGGTTTGACTAGAACGCTGAGATTACTTTTTTTAATACATCCATCTTTGTAGCATGGAGAGATAGTGTAATCAAGGTAGGACAGCCAACAGCATGATATGAACCATCTCTGATGCTCCATTTGCATTTCCCCATTCTAGGTGTGTTGTGCTGCCAGCACTAAAGCCCAGTATGGTTTTCAATTATTGAAATAGCCACCTCTCATTTCCAGAGAGATTCAGATGTGGCCATAAAATAATTCTGGTATTTTGTATTCCCTGACAGCTCAAGTACTTTTTTTTTCCTTTGTTTTTAATAGGGGTTATCTCTTGTTTATTTCCCTTCCTTTTCTTCTGATTTTTTGGTAGTGTGTTTGATTTTTTTTTTCAACATCTGTGATTTAGAATCCTTTTTCTCACATGTAACTTTGCCATAAATTGTAGTTCTCCCACTCTATCCATCTCCTCCTTTTGGAGTTTTTACTTCTTGAAGCAAAACTCTGTAGTTCAAATACACTGTCTTGCTTGTTTTATTACTGATGTATTCCAAGTTGCCATCAATGAGACAATGTGACTTTTTTAAACTTGTTTGATTTTCCACCTACTTCCCTGAAAATACAATGTGAATTATGTGAAGAGGAGAAAGTAAAAGGAGGAACTAAAGAAAGTGGTAAGATTTTAACTGTCAATCAAACTTAAACCTTGCATGGAGACATTCTCTGCAGGCCAGAACTCCCATTAATAACTTCTCCCATAATAAAACTAAATACGCTGTGCCACCCTCTTCCTGGGTTTTCCCCAGATCAGACTGTTGGATAATTGACTCAGATGCTCACAAGTCTGAGCTATGAAACCTGATGCTGGGTTTAAGATTCTACACTATCTTTTGAGGGATTTTTAAAATTTTTCTTCTCCACAGCCTGCAAGGATATTTTGTTGGCTCATGAACTCCCTTCTGAGCAAGAGAGGGATCGCTTTTCCTAAGAGAGGTAGGATTTTAAGGAAGGGTAGACCAGTTAGACCTGGTAGAAAATCCTTTTCCCCAGATGCTCTGATAACCTTTCTACAGTAAGTCCTAAGGGAGGTTTTTAGGTTTTTTTCCTTGTGGTCTCCCTTCTTTCCACGTAAATCACAGTCCTTTACAGTGAGCTTAATACCAGGGGTGAGCAAGAGCTGAAATGCATCTCAGTGGGGCAAAGGGGAAAGGGAAAGGGTGAACAAGGGAAAGGCTGGGGCCGTCTGGGCGGAAAGAGAGGGCTGGACGGCCGTGAGGTGTGTTTGAATAGCAAGCTGATGCACAGGGAAGGAAGAGTAGCTTGGCAGGGAGGCTGCAGCTCAGTTGCTAGGAAGTGCAGGAGAGCTGTGCACGCAGCCGGCGCTCGCTCTCACGTTGCCGGCCGGATGGGCAGGGTGAGGGCGTGGAGCGGAGCTCCAGGAGCCGCGGAGCCCCGGCTCGGTGTGTGAGCACGGCCCAACACGCTCGGGGACACGTGGAGCAAAGGGCTTGTGTGCTGTGGCGGGGAGGGAGGAGGCTGGGGCACAGCATGGGGAAAAGAAGTGGCGAGCCTGCCATTGAGACAGGCCCCGCGTCCGCATGAGCCCTGACGGGAGTCACAGCAGTCATTTGGAAGACACGTGTGCCAAGCCTGATTGGAATTTCCAAAGGTCAGCTTTCTCATTCTCTGTGTACCAGGATGCTCATTAACAAGTGCCTCCAGCTGGCCGTGTGCAATGTCCTCAGGACATGCTGTTGTAACCGAGTGGTGCACACAGGGCTTCCCCCAAGGCTCAGTCTTATCTCACTGCTCTCCACTTCTGGGGTGTCAGAGGAGAGGGGGCTGTGTCCGGGGCACACTACACAGGGATCAGATTTTGACCTAGCAGGCACATCCTGCTTAGTGTTGCACAAAACCTACAGAGCAGCTTTCTGGAGGTGTAGGCTGGTTTGTAGCACCATCTGATTGAATTCCCCTTTACCTGGTGGCAGTGGCAGCAAAGCCAGGTAGGCTATAAACAGAGAGGAGGGCTTCCAGAGCCTCCCTTGGGGGATGAGAAGTTAGCCTTCTGCAGGAGTTTATTCCTCTTTGGAGGAACATACACAAATGGCTTAGCCAAAACACCTGGTGCCTAAGAAACTAAAATTAGAAGAGTCCCTCGGTAGCCTTTATAAAACCTGGCAGAGCTGTGAGATAAGTCAACAGCTACATTGTGGGGTCCTTACAAAAGGATTTTATGGCTTTAACTTCTGTTTTGTCTACTCCAGACACAGCTAGGTACTCCTCTGGTACAGGGCTTCTCTGAAATAAGGGCATGTGCCACCTCAGGGCTACCCTGTGCTGTCAGGGGTAGATAGGACTTCTGATCTCTCACCAGGCCAGAGAACAGGCTGTTCAGGGTTAGAGAAGCTTGTCAATCATCACTGAACAAACCAAGAATTTTTCTGTCTCCACTGCTGATGGGTCATGGTGACCTCTCTACCCATGTCAGGAGCCTCATGCAGGGACCAGCTTTCCTTGACTCCCCTGGGACTCAACAAAGCTTAGCTCTGCTTCTCTTCTGCCTGCTGACAGCATGTTCTCCATCTGCTGCCTTGGCTTGAGTCTCTGATGAACATTATGTTATGGAATGGCTTCTCCAGTAACATTTATACCACTAGAGACTCCACAGAATTATCCACTTCCCACTCAATAAATGCTTTCCCTTCAAATGCTGGTTTTGGAGAGTGCTTGCACTGCAGCCTGCTGAACAAAAGCCATATGGGGAAGTTTCTGAGAGAGCTTCACTCTGTGTGAAGCTCAGGAAAGTGTCATTCAACTGAAGATGTGCTACCTGCCTTTTTGATCAGAAGTAATTGGTCACAATTAGGAATCTTCATTTATCTGCCATGTGAATACTACCTGACCCTCATCTACCTCAGGTATCCTGCTTTTGGATGTTCAGTTCTAAGTGTCCCCCAGATCACTGAATCTGTTGGTCTATTTTAATCATCACCATTCATCTCCTCCATTTATTTATTAGATGTTGGTGACTTATTATACTCCCATTTATTAAATGCAGAGCATATGATGGTAGCACAAATACTGCATTTGTTAGTTGTTTTTGTGATGTCCCCTTTAGATGTCCTTTCTTATAACTTAGATGCACGGGGCGTTGCCTGCTTTCATTCTGCGTATCATTGCCATTGTTGATTTATATTTCTTCCTGCACATCTTCAGTATCATGGGTCTGAGCACAGGGCCACAATCCCTGCTCCGAGCAATCACAAAACATCTCTTTACCTTGTAGGTGAACAGTTGCAAATGTGAAGCTGAGAAGTTTAGTCAAGGATGTGTTTCTTGCTAATTCTTCTTCTAGGCATTAGTTTGTTCCTTCATTGTTTTTTCTGGACTGCATGTTTGGGCTGATTTGGAACTGGATGTCTCTGATTATATCCCCTGATATTTTCCTTCTTTTTTTTTTTTTTTTCTTTTCTTTTTCAGTGATTTGGCTATTAGCTGTGCTCGTAGAAATAGAGGCTGCAGTTCATAAAGGCAGCTAAATTCCTTTCCATGCTTTCAACAGGTTGTGACTGACTGGAACTGCAGCAAAGTCCAAGTGCCGAGGGTGGGGTCCCAAAATACCCTTCTAGGGCCACTTCATCACTTCCTTATATGGGGAGAGTCTATTCAGAAAAACCCCGAGGAGACATAAACACAAAGTGTCTCTTTCCCCCCTTTATCAAAGGCTTGTGTCTGACAATTGTCTCCGTTCTCTCCTATTGTCCCCTGTAATCTCCGGCAGCTCCTCACCCCTTGCGCACGCAGGGAGCCGCTTGTCCTCGCCCGCAGACGACGGGAGAACATTCCCAGACCCCGCCTGTATTCTCAATGACAGGAGCGTGTTCCAGGCTGAGCATCTCTGTCTGCACAGCTGTGTGGCAGCACACAGGGACAGGCAGCAGAGGTGGGCCAGCTTGTGTTTGGTCACAGCAGGAAGGGGGAGGCATTTTGAAAGAACCTCACTTTTCCCACAGAATTCCCTGAAGCTGAACTGTTTTATTTTCTGTTAGAGCATAAGTTTTCCAATGCAAAATAAAAATATCATTCAAACACTGTCAGTATTACAAAGTGTTTCGTACAGTAAGATTTTTTTCAAAGGAACTGTTTACCCTGAACTGATTATTAGTTTAGTCTGTAAATCCCCTGAAAAATATTTATCCTCAGTGTAAATGCTGTAACTCTGGGAGGGATACACATGCATTTCTCCTAAGTATAAGATGCTTTTCAGCTTCTAATTATGGAGCAATCACAACACCCCTATAAAGAAATTAATGAGCTTTGATATTTGTACGTAATGAATATTTCTCTATCAGTTCCTTTTTTGTTACCGATTAAAAAAAAATTGCCAATGCTTTTCAGTGCTGTGATTTTAGAACATACATTTGCACTCAGCTTAGGGTCATTTTGCACATTGTCCCATTTGTAACTCAACAACTGCATGAGCAGGAGCATGAGCAGGAACGTCTGTGCTGAGAACATCTCCTGGTGTTCTGTATCCTCAGCCTTACCCTACCTCAAGGGGCTGTAGTGCAGACTCATGCCAGCCACTTGCTCTTTGAATCCTGACTTCAAGACTGTAAACATCCTCTTTGCTGACAGTCTGCTTCTTGCCAACATGGCTGTAACGCTTCCTCACACTCACACTCCCTTCTTCACTCCCTCATTCCCTTTTCCCTCCTCTGCTTTGTAGTTTGTTCATGCTGGCATGCTGTGCTCCACGGGCTCCCTTTCAGATAGCCTTCCAATAACCTCAGGGGGGGGTTGGAGACTTGCTACTTGCTTTAACGTGCCTAAAAACTGTTGCTCTCACTTCAGTTGGGCAGAACATTTTTCATTTCAAATGACACCAGCACAAAGGGTGGTTACAGCTACAAAGGCTGTGATGGAGTTTTAACCTGGAAACTTGATGGCAGAAGGAAAGTGCACACACTGCTCGGTCTCTGCCTCATCAAGAACAGCTCACTTGTAAGGACACTGATACCTAGTGCCAGGTCTTTCTCACGTGGAGCTTTGTGTGAATACTGCTTTGAGTCCAGTGGGAAGAGCATCAGCCTTAAAACATGAGCATAAAAACTTTCTAAAACCTGTGATACATGGGTAGAATTAGGCCATACTGTATATGAGCAGTATTTTCCTTAGACTGTACAGCAGCACTACATTTAACAGCAGCCAGGTTACAGTTTAACCAGGGACATCATTCCAGTGACACCCTGAAGATTCTGCAGGCTATAGATATCTTTTGCTGGCAGTAAAAGTATTGTTTTCAACCTATATTAGGCAAGAATAACTGAAAGAATACATTGCAAAGCCTATCTTCCTTTTACTTAGTTTCCTAGGAAATGCAACCAATAAAATCAATTTCCATCAGAAAGGTATTTTTAGAAGAAGTGGCTTCTTCCCTGGCCAGACTCACAGCTCTCCAGTCATTGCTTTCTGTGCACTTTGCTTTCCTGTCTTGTTCTTCTCTCTTCCTACTTTGCCATCCGAAAATGATTTCTTTTCTGTGCTCACCTGAGCAGAGCACAGTGGCTCCTCGCCATGAAAGCCACCACTACTAGGTGGGGATGTAGGCAGGGAAGAAAGCCCATGTGGAAGCCGGAAAGAAGCAAAAGCAGCTGCCCAGAGTCCTGGTGCAGTCTGCAGGCACTGCCTTTCAGAGCAGGGTGAAAGAAAGCCTCATGTTCTCCCTCAATTGACAACTCACAATTTTGTTGACTTTCAAACTGCAATTTTGAGAGTCTGTTCAGGTGGTCCATGGCCAGTTCTAAGACAGTGAGGTCCATGGCCCTGGTCTTTATTGCTTCACACCACACAGCAACCAACAGTGCTGCAAGGTGTGACCTTCTGCACCAACTAAACACAAGGAGAGTGTGAAATACATGTTTCCCTGACATCCTCTGACACAGGGGCCCCAGTTCTGGGGATTTTTTGTTTTTCAGATTCCATTGGGAATGTGGTATAATTATTCTCCCCTTCCTTTTTACACCATGGCTTCTTCTCATCTGCCTGGCGTTAACAACCCGCTTGCTTTCACTCATGTATTTAAACTCTTTTGTCCTTACATCTCCCTGCTGTTCTCTATCTCCCTGTCAAGCAGTGCTGGCCTCATGTGTCCCTGGGATGAGCTGCTGGGGAAGGCAGACTGTGGGCCACACTGAAATATCCCTATCCTTAACCCATGAGCTCTTGGCTATATTCTTCTCTCCCCCGTCCACCTGAGGAGGGGGGTGATAGAGTGGCTTTTGGTAGGCAACTGCAGAGTCAAGCCACTGCTGTGGGAAATGTCAGTAGAACCCAGGAGGAAATAGTCCAGGTTAAGGATGAATCGTCAAGAGTTAATGACAGATATTGCATCTAATTTTAAGATTATGCAATAGGAAAATACTGACCTGCGTTTGGCTTGAATTTGGTTTGGCTTACCTTTCACTTATTTTGAGCTGAAATATTTTAGAGTGTTTATCCTGCAGAATCTGTGACACTTTATCCATCATCCACTGTACACAGTGCACATCGGCATTAGATTTACCTGAGCATACAACCTGTCACAGTCCCTGTGCATCTTCCTCTGAAAGATATCCCAGGACTGTGCAGATTTATGAAACACTCAGAGGCACATGCATCTCAGACTGTGGTTGTGTTTCCAGCTGTCTTCTCAGCAGCAGCGTAGGTGGCAGTGACATCCATTATGCTTCTTCCCTGACCATTTCCTGAATCCTGATTTTGGTTGCTATGCCTTTGTGGAATTTCAATCTTTGGGCTGAAATTTTTTTATGTCAGGACAGCAAGAAATTCAAGAGTTGCTGTTGTTTTCATGTTGTTGCTTCAACCTATGTTGCTGTCTGCCATGAGGAAGACGGGGTCCACCCTTTATATATATATATTAGCTATATAATATCATATACATATTAGCTATTATATTTGTGCTGTACTACAATACACTATCCTGCACTATGCTGTAATATAATATATTTTTAATGTGTTTATATAATTATAACCCAAACTAGATAAACCCTTGTTTTCCCTAGCACTCTTAGGAGAGGAGCCAGATGGGCAGCCTTTCAATGGGAGAGTTCTGTTTGTTCATTTGGGCGAGTCCTTCATCATTGCTGGAAAAGGGGGGAAAAAAGCCATTTTAAGATCTCCTGCGTGTCATGTGGCCTTGATTTGGGTCCTGAGGGCTCTATGCTATGGGTATTTCTGTCAATGGTGCTGCCTAAATAGCTATAAACAAGCATGCCCTTAAGTGCTTTGTTGATGGAGGGCCAGAGCACTTGGCAGCCTCCTGGGCTGAGCTCTCCCTCTCCTCCCTGCAAGCCACGGTCCTGGAGGGAAAGAACTCAGCTGTGTCCTTCAGTCGTAAGTGTTTTAAAATTCGAGAGAGGGGAGAGAATGAAACCAAACCAGCAATGGGAACAGCTTAATGTATCTCCTTTGTCCTCCTCTGACCACCTTTATGTGCTAGCAATTGTACTGATTTCAGTGGCCTGGGCTGCTCTTTGACCTAAATCCAGCAGACTGGGGCCATGACTGAAATCGGTGCACACACTCACAGACTGACTGAAGGTAACTTGAAGATGACTACAGAGAAGGCCAAAATCCATCTGAACTCCAAAGATCCACACCACGGTCCCAATGGCCAGGCCAGTGAGTGTTATCTTTTTCTTCACACCCTGCTCTGAATCCTGTTCAAATGGAAGAAGGGGATTTGACTATTTTGGCCATTAGAAGAAATGTCCAGGCCACATAACAGTTGCATTTGGCATGGGTTGTATTTCTAGGGGTGATTTTCCACACAAAGGGGCAGGAACACTCCCAGGTGCAGACCTCAAAGGCACTTAATGCAATGCATAGTGGGCAGTGAGAGCTTCAAAGGATGGAAGCATCAAAGAAAAAACTTCTGCAGCTGCTGCTGACTGCAGCAAATACATGAAAGGACAATATCACAAGGATTCTCCTTATTTTTTATTTCTTAACAGGAGATCAAGCAACTGATCAAAATTTCACCTGCATTGAAGTGATGGACTGGACCACAAAAGACTGATATTTTTCCAAGCTGACTGTGTGAATTGATTTTGAAGCCTGGTTCTTAAAGCACTGCCCTGGCACTATAAGAGAAGGGGGTGCAGTGGCAATGAGGCTTGGTTACCCCTGAGGGGCTGATGAGGAGGGTGCTGTCAGCACTGTTACAGCAGTGAGGGACTACCAGGCCGGCAGCTATCTAATAGAAGGGAAAAGATTACCAGAATCAGCATTTAATAAGTTTATTCAGCATCTTTTGAACTCAGCTGCCTTATTGATGTTTTGGTTTTTTTATATCATAGATGAAGAAATAATAACCTTTATTTAAGCGCTTATATTGAGCCATATCAGCACTGCATGTTCCAGCATTAAGGCTTTGAAAAGGATATTTGATATGGGATGATTATTTGCTAAGCCATCAGGTTCAAAAGTAGATTTTTTTTTGGAAATGGGCATGACCAGAGCTGTTTTTTAAAAGTGACCTGCAAACAGCTTTTTAAAACTCAGCAGCTTTGCCTTTTCACAGTACGCTGCCTCATATTCACCTGGAGCTGGAGTTTATTTCTGAGCACTGATGTCTCCTCAATTCTTGATGTCCAGCAACTTCATTTTCTGGGTTTTTCAGGTGCCCCGCCTGTGACTCTGTGAGACTCAAACATATTTAGGAATTGATAATATCATAAACTATATCATGTTGGTTACAGTTCAGTCCTCCTTTTGAATTTTGCACATGCTAGCAGTCAAGTACTCCGAAAGAGTATTTTGTGTGTTTTGGTGCTGCAAATAAATGCCTATGTAATGAAAGGCATTGTAGTTAGCATTAAATTAATGCTAACGGTAATTAAAATGCAGTCCTAAATTCTTTAGCTCAAATTTTTTGGTGACTCATCCAGTGCCTTTCACTCTGTATCTGGATATTTTTGGAGCATGGATGAAGTCAAAGTACGAAATCTCAATTTGGACAGGACAAAAAGCATAACAGCAGGTTGGGGAAGTGACCAAAATAAAGGCAAATTTTGTATCTGCTGCTTTGATGAAGAGGGTTTCTTCTTTTTTCCCTCAGTATCTTCACTCCCTGGCCTCAGGAGATGAGGGTGTTGCAGCCACAGCTGGGGCAGGCTGGTTTTTCACACGTGCCTTTGAGTGAGGATTTGCAGTTCCCCTCCTGGTGCAGCCAGCGCTGCGCTGCTCAGTGACCATGTCATGCAGCAAGACTAAAACCCACTGAAATATCTGCCCTTTTTGAGCAGGTTTTGAAAATTTGAGCCACGACCCAAAATCTCTGTTCCACGTTCCTCTGTGCAGCTGCTTGGACAGGTGGCAGCCGTGGTGTTGACCTGAAAAACTGATGAGCCCGTGTCTGCTTCTGTGTTTAAAAATATATATAAGGCCATTATTTCCTCCCACCCAGAACAAGCAAATAGTTTATTAAACACTTCTGAGTCTGTAATTTGGGGCTTGAAGTTTTAAAACCCTAAGTAGTTTAGGGGTTTGGAGTCCACACCTTCACAGTGTGATTAAGGTGATGGTACCCGTGTGGGGCCTGCTGGTACAGCAGAGTTATTTTATGAAGTTCCTTCAGTGTCCAAACAAATTCCACATCTCTGCTTCCTTCCCCGCAATATGATCAGAAATAACTGATTTCTCAAGCAGCAAAGCTTTCAGATGTTGATTTTCTGCAGCGCTTTGCAAATGGCTGAGGTGTGATCTGTGGGAACTTGGTGGCACAAAGGAGCCAGGTGAGGTCTGGGAGCAGGCAATGGGAGAGGATGTATGGAGATTTGCTGTCTCTTGCCATCTGCTGCCCAGACGGCAATCAAGTTATCCCCATGCCAGAATTTCAGGCAATACCTTGAAAATGCAGGGGCAGCAGAGCACAGGTTCCTCTCTCACCACAGTGAGAGTGGTGGGGGAGAACCTGTCACTCTCTCTCCTCTGGTGAGAACGAGGCCAGTGGGTTATGGGGATGGACTAAACCCCTGCACAGGGGTGCACTGGCTGTCCATCTGCAACAGGCTGTCAAGAAGCATCTCCTGCATTTGGAGAGGTCCAATGGGGTAAAAAGCCCTGTGCCCAAGCAAACAGAAGGTTTTTCTGTGCCACTCACCTTTGCATCATGTTCCTCCCCTCGCTCATCAACTATCCTCTAGAGGCACTCAGCTGTTCACTTCCAGGATGTTTTAAAGTCCACGGTGCTGCCCAGGAAAGGAGTAAAAGTGAAGTTGTGTGTCAGAAATGGAGGCATCTAATGCAACCCAGCACTGGTCTGGCAACTGATAATGTTCAGGTCCATACTAGCGGCACCTATCCTCGCTATTTTATTTAGGTTAGATCAATTAGACCACGTACTGGTTAGAGTAACAAAATTGGGGCCTAACTGTGAGTATTGTTAGAGGACGGTGAGATATAACCAACAAAGAAAACAGCATTAGAAGGCTATCAGTGCACTAAAAAAGGCTTATGCTTACTTTTTACACTGCACATGAACTCAAAACCAGCAAAAAGGATGTCATCACTAATACAGTAAGTGATGCTTCCCTGAAAATCAGCTTCCTGTCTTTTTCAACCCAGACCTGAAATCTTCCCCCTCTCCCAGAGCAGGGCAGCAGCTGGTCATGCTGTGGGGATGTGTGGGAATGCAGGACTGGCTCATCTCTAAAGTTGCACTGGATACTTACAGATAAATTAACAAAGATTAATTTTTTTTCACTTTGAGAATCCAAATTAGTTTAGAATGTTCTCTGATCCTGATGATCTACAAAATGTCTTTAACTAGAGATCAATTCTAACCCTTTGGGCATTTAAAAATAAATATTTCTATGCCTTTAGATAATAAACACAAGCAAAAGCCGTATTAGCATTTTAAATGTCAAAAAGATAGCAAGCATCATTTTTGGAGAGCTCTTACATAGTAACTAGATTTTTACTTTTATCTTTTGACTCCCATGAGGAATCCACAACGAGGTTTTCTGAAATACATAGTTTAAATAGCAAAGTTACTAAATATTTGAGAATGGTATCTGAGCATAAATGGTGTTGTCCTTTCCCTGAATTAACAGATTTTGTGAGATACCTTAATGTAAAGTGCCGGTGTTTTGAAATGCAAAGAGAAGCAACCACTCTCTCTGAAGTATATTTGGCTAATGTGTAACTGCAAATAGCAGAAGGTCAATAAACAAGAAGAGCTTCAGGGCTTACGGAAATCACTGACTCATGTTTGATGATACAGAGGTTGTCCAAAAGCCCCCGGCTCTGGGATGAAGCAGGCAAAGCACAGTGAAGTTCGGTGTGCAGCATCCTCCCACAGCGCAAAGGAAGTGTGGATGGGACAGAAATGCTGCCA
This sequence comes from Bombycilla garrulus, assembly GCA_013400315.1. Classification (NCBI taxonomy): domain Eukaryota; kingdom Metazoa; phylum Chordata; class Aves; order Passeriformes; family Bombycillidae; genus Bombycilla; species Bombycilla garrulus. Next base: position 49,476 of record VXBU01002210.1, read on the forward strand.
CAACTCCGCTCCTCTGCAGGGAGCACACGGGGAGAGGAGCTCTGCCTCCCTTCTGGCACCACCCGCCCGCTGGGAGGTGGCACTAAGGGGTGGACCACGGGAGGGGGTTCTTCCACTGGTGGTATCCCCACTCCCAGCTGCATCACTGGTATGAGGTTGGACCCGGTTGTTGTGGGGCTGTGCTGCTGAATGTTATTTTGGCTGGTCAGTCAGCTTTTGGGTTTGTGCCTGTAAAGTGAAAAATCAGGATCTTCACTCACGTGAACTCACGTGCTGGATTGACTTCTCATGGGGATCTTCCTGAAGAGTAGGAGTCTCTCATTGTCTTTCTCTCTGTGTGCACGACACGCAGGTGTGTGTGCATGCATGTAAATAAGGCCTAATAATGCCATTAAATTAATTCCTCCTGTTGCTATGGGAACGCACACTATTCACTGAAGAGTGTGCAGCAGAAGTAGGTGGTATGGCCAATATCAGAGCAGACCTTAGGATGTATCCTCTTAAACTTTGGGGTTTCTTCCCCAAAGCAGACTGCAAAAAAATTCAGCCAAAGCTCCTGAGGCCGGGAATTGCAAGTGGGAATTGCAAATCAGGAGCTGTCGATCTCTCCCCAGCTTGCAAATGAACCGATCTTCACACCTAATATTAGCAAGCCCCACCTGGCACATCAGCCTGTGCCCGGGGCTGGTTCCCAAGGAGATGAGCAGCGGGCTGGCAGGGTGGCAGGAGCAGGCAGTGCTGAGCATTGGCTCCTTCAAAACCTCCCAGAGATCCATTGGCCTGACGGAGATAAATCCCAGGCCCCCAGACCCACCCGAGGAGCAAAGGCTTGCAGGGCAGCTAAGGATCCCAAAATCAAACTCCCCTGTGCCAGGCTGGGTTTTCTCCTGAACTGTCTGTGCTTTCAAATCAGAGCCCCCTCACTGGATGGCAATGGGGCACAAAACCAACAGGCACGATTTTGAAGGTGTGGTGGCACAAAAGGCCTGGTGCTGAGGAACCCTCTGCTTTGACCACCGCCACTGCCTGCCAGATTATTTGAAAATAGCAACAACAGCAATAGCAGTAATTTAGGAGACATCAATGAAGGCACAAGCTTTGATTCCCCCCTATAACCACTTGCTACAATCTGACAGCAGGTCAGTTTTTGACCTCGTACACCTTGTTAACGCCACATCACGAAAATCCCTAGTGTCACACAGTGCCAAATCACACACTTTGGAGAAATCCAAGTGTATTTTTCTGCAGAGTGGGGCTGGTCCTATCCCAGAGAGGTATCTGATCCCATAACAGAGGGAAAGAAAAATTTATCTAGAGTGGTGTGTCTTCTGAGAAGCCATGCTAATGACATTACTTAGGTTTCCAGTCTATGGTTCTTAGCTGCTAAACCTGCTGCACATCTGTTTTTTTAACCAGAATGGCTTGTCCCCAACAGAACATGCTGTGGAGGGGGTATTTTTAGGTTTTTTTTTTTGGTTATGGTTTTTGGTTTAGTTGTCTTTTGGGGTTTTTTTTGGTTTTTTTTTTGGAGTTTTTCACAACGTTTTTGGAACTATATCTGCAGGAGTTCCTATAGAATGATCTGAATGATATCCAGTTGGTATCAACATTTCCACCATTCAACTCACTGTCCCAGGCACCACATTACACTTTGGAAAACTGGCCACTTTTAAAGCCCTAAATATACATCTGAGTGCTTGGTATTGCATTCTGTTTGCACAACATAAATGTCAACACAGCCTGACCAGGGGTACCTAGGCAACAGCTAATTTTGAGGTCAGTGATTAACTCTTCTTTGTCAGAGTGTAATTTACCATCAAATTATCTCCAGCTGAATATAGCACTTTTGGGATTAAAAAAGGTCTTCTTGCTATTTTAAGACACTGAGAGCCTTTATTATTGGTGGCAAGAGATGTTTGCTACATTTTCTCCTTGTCCAAATATGGATGCTCATGACAGAAGCAGTCTCTTAGCACAGCGACCCCTACTCCAGTCTTCCCAAGAAGAAGAACCAAAGGCTGAGCTCAGCCACTGCACACCATGCCACAGTGTTTGTGGCCACAGAAGGGAGCAGTCAGTTTTTATTTTCCATGCACACACATACACATACTTCCTTTACTTCCTTGGTGAGATAAAAAGTGGATGCTGCCAATCAGCACATATATCAACAGTGAAGTATTGATGCTCAGCTTGGGCTTTGCTCTTTCCCTTGCTACACAGAGCACATTGTTACCTTCAGCTCTTCAAGATCCCTCATTTTTTTATTAACTTCTATCTATTGGCCCAACCCATAATTTGGAGTGTAAAACTCTCCATATCCTAGCCCTGTATTTCAAACCCATATTTCTACCTCAGAAGGCTTTTTGGAAATAACAGTGAAAAACCTGACATATTAGAAGGTCCTTCTAGTGCTCGTGTCAAGGAGCAGGCCTTTCTGCAGGGATTACAGAGGTGAAATAATCATCCTTCTGCATGGAAAACTATTGATTTGAGATCTACACCAGCATGAGCATTTGTATGGAAGACTCCAGAGCTATGGACATTACATCACTGGGTCTCTGCATCTGGTGCTGCCAAGCTGAGTATGGGCTCACCTGTGGGGTGAGGAGGAGAGCAAGTTGGATGTATTGCTTTGTCTGTGAATTTTTCCCAGCCTTTCCTTTGTCCCTGCCCCTATGCTCTGCCCTGTAAGCACCCTGCAATGTTAATAATTTCAGCCTCGCCAGCTCTACCTTTGGTTTTACTGTCGTAAAGCTGTGGTTTTGCTGTTGTAAAGCTGACATCACCAGAGGGAAAAAAATGTTTACTGAGAATTTGCAATTCTCTGTTACTGACACAGCTAAATATTCATCAATTTGTTTCTTGCTGGCAGGCACCCAGGCCGTTGGGCAGTAACTGGCTTGTTTTAGACTTGCTTTAATTTGTTCTCTTAAAGGAAATGTCTTCTCTAAGGTTTGCCAAGCTGACAAGTAAAGAAATATGAAACTATATTTGTATCTGGAAGACTCGTATAAAATATGTAAAGAACTAAACTTTATAATAACAAGGGTATATATATTGTAGGTGCTACTGGTTTACACCTGAGTTATTAGTGTCTCCAGATAATATCTGATATATAATGTATTTGGCTGGGAGGTATGGATTTGTGCCTGGGATGTCAAATTCCCAGGCCAAGCACCCCAGGACAACATTCCCACTGGCAGGCAGGGTCCTTGCTTTCTCCCCATAACATGCTCCACTGCTGAAAGTACAGCCTTCCCCTCTGAAGTAAAAAACAGCAGCTCTTTGCCCACTTTCCTGCCATTAACAGGAAAGATCCCACCTGTTCTACTCTGTCTTTTTAGGATGCAATCTTCTCAGATGCCTGGAATTTCTTGCAGTTTAGTGACTCAAGGTCATCCGATGTTTCTTGGCTTCCACCTTGTAATTAGGGAAATTAGTTGAGCCCTAGAAGAAATTGCCTATGGAGATCAGACCAACTCTATCATTGAAAATTAAAGGGCAGTTTTAAGGGTTTGTTTAAGGGCAAATTGAAAACCAGCTACAGGGAATAGCTTGAGTACAGTTCATCTTGTACTGAGGCAGTGTGGAGATGTACCAGAGCAAGCACGGGAAAGAAAGCCTGACTACAGCCTCACAAGGTGAGTGAAGATGGAGATTTAGCCCTGTATCAAACCAGATGTTTCTGTTTTACATGCAGCGGCTGCTTAATATGGTTGGTGGCCCAAATTTTAGGTGGGGCATTTTTCATTCCTGTGGGAGATGTGGGACAGAGAATCAGACCTCCCCTCCCAATTTCCACAGGGAATTGTTCAAATATTACACGAGTATCTAAAGGGCTGTGTCTGGGCATATGTTCTCGCCTAGATTTTATAAAAATGAGTGAATAAACTCTGCTTGGGTCTCTACAAACAAAGACAAGAGTACCAATCTTGGGGAAAGCATTCTAGGGCAGATCCTTCTTGGGCAAAACTGCAGAACTGCTATCTCAGCCCATCCCTCTGGCCAGACCCACAGCTGAGCTTAATCCATCTTCCAGTTGGATCCTATTCTGAGCTCTCCCTGCTCAACAGATCCTCAGCATTGGGATTCCTGGCTTAGAAAGAGATTCTTTCCCATTTTGGGGAGGCAGGTACCTTGCTTTTGTTCCCCAAGCCCTTTATAGGGACTGGCCGACAGAGACACTTCTGTGCCTCAGGCAGGGAAATTACCCATGGGCGATGATGGGGGGGCTGTCTTCTTGCAATTTCTAAGAAAGCAATTTCAGAGAGGAAGGTGGGCATAGTGCTTTTTCCACAATGAAATTTATTTTTAGCTTGCATTCTAGTATCCGGAAAAAATTGTTCTCAAATTTGCTATTAACTTTAATGAAAAAAATCTATCTACACCCTCCTGTGTAGCCACTGTTCATCAACGTATAGGATCACATGAAACAACAGAAACCAGTGTTTTTAGTTATTTTAGCAGAATAAATTTGTAGTTTCTTTTTACAAAGCTGCAAAACAACATTTGTTAGGTGAACTCTGGACTCCCTCTCTTAGACATGCAATTTAAAGGGCAGATTGAAGCCTTTTAAAAACTTGACCAAAAAGGTTTAGAAAAAGTTTAAAAGAATAAGAACAATAACAGACTTTGTTCCACTGCACTTGACGACACATCTAGTGATGAATGACCTTTGTTGCTGCTGCTTTCTTTCCATCAACAGAACAAGCAGGGCAAGGAAGGAAAGGTTGCAAAATATGTGTATTTGGCTTCAGTTGATTCATCACTAATCTCTAGAAATAAATAGAGTAGACCAGAGGCTACCTTTTCCAATAAGGGTAAGCAGTGACCACATAAAACCCATGTGCAGCTCTTTCCACATCCGAAGTTGCTGGCCTAAGTTACTCCTTTGGAAGCCAAGCCAGCTCCTCTGCCTCAGCCTGGCTGGCTGCTGGCAGTGGGCTGATAGATGTGGAGATTGCTAAGCACATGTGTTGATAGCTCTCACAGTATCTGTGCCCTTTCTAAATGATGATATGAAAGCTCAAGCACTACAAAAAAAAATAAACATCTCTGAGTGGTGAACACTCACAAAAGGCGTCTCTTTCTGACTAAGCTTAAGAGGTCAAAGCTGCATCCAAAACTCATCCTGTCTGCAGTGGGAGTGGGAGGAGGAGGAGGAATCAAAGCCTAAAGCCTTGCCACTGTCAGCCAAGGGCAGAACCAGCAGCAGCTGAAACTGAGAGTGGGCCAGGGCCAGGGGAGGTTGGGTGGGAATTCTACCTCAAAACCAAAATTTCCACCTAAAGCTCAGCTTGAATCCACTCCTGATGACTGGTATTTGTAATGTTATTGAAAGCATATTTACACCTGCTTATGTGAAGGTTGCCCCTGTACTTTCTGCTAGTGATTCAGAGACCATATAAGATGCGGTATCATTTTCCAAAGCACTCATAAAATCTGTTGGGGAAATGCAGCCTTGTGAATGCAACAGAGTAAATCAGGATTTTCAACCAAAGCATGTGCTAGAAAAAGTGTGACAGTTATTTTCCTGTGTTTATGCAGACCCATGTAGCCTTACTGTGCAAGTGAAACAGATTTTACAGACATACAGTCAGTTCTCTGGAACGTATTCTTTTGAGGACCACAGCAGCCAAGCAGCTGGAAACTTATCAAAAAGGAGTGGTGGCACCATGAGTGCTCCATCAAGAAGCACAGTCAAGGTCCATGTGGGAAACATGATGTGTGGTGGAGAAATGAGACTGTGGAGGATGAGACTGAAATTCAAAGTGGTGTTTGAACCCCTCTGGGGTTTGTGTCACCAGCAGGTTTTGCAGTGTGGCGTGTTTGCAGGCGGACACCTGTCCAAACATGAAGGATCAAGCCAAGGGTATTCATTAGTAAAAACCTAGAAATTGGTGTCACCAGGTGACTCAGCTGAGTCCACCGAGTCAGGAGAATTATAAACGTGAAGAAGTGCCTAAATGGATTTCTAAGGGCTTAAAACATCTTTTCACACCAGCTGCATAGACATCTCTGAAACGCCAGCGCTGGTTAGCTCACCATCTGTGTTATCCCTCCTCTCTTCCCCTCATCCCGCCTTTATTTTAAGGATTCTTTATGTTGCCAGAAGAAAAATGACTCTTCAATATTTTCAGCGTGTTATTGGAAAGATAAATTTTGAAGAGGAATTGTTGTTTTTTGCAACTCTTGCTATGTAAAGCACATTTAATAATACTTAACATTTATTCAGCCTACTTACAAATCATTAAAAATACCAGCTAGCAAAATAATGCATAGTTAACTGAAATTAAGTAATCACATATTAAAATTTCACTACAGTACTGCTCAGCTCTCAGAACAGATGGAGAATTCAAGCAGAGAGGTTTTTAAATCATTTGTTTCAGCAACTTTTAAATTTTGTTGCTGCTTAATTTTCAGAAACTCACTAAGATAATTACTGAGTTATATCATACATGATGCTTAGGTATGCACTGCGGGAACATTGTTTTTTATGTTTATATTCTCCTGTGAGATCTGCAGATCCGGCCCCAGCTCCGAGGGCAAGATGAAAACATCTTGATGACAATGCAAGAGGTCAGACCAGACTTTTCTCTCTGCTGCTCCTTATGGTGCTGTGGGAAATGCGGTGGCTCTTAGGCACCAGCTTTTTATCTACTCTTTGAATCCTCTCTTTTTTCCCCCACAACCTGTTAAAATTAAGAGCCATCCAGATGGCTCACTTTTTGTTGGGATGACTGATGCAAGAATCTCTACTAAGAAGATGAAAGGCCTTTGATGACAGCTCTGGAAACACAAACAGTTCCCAAGGAGGTGTAACCATTTTAATCAGCATGGAGTTGGTCCCTAACCCTGCCAATTGATACTTGACAACATGAGGGAGATGAGGAAGATGCACAGCACTGCTCCCTTGGCTCTGTAAGAACCTGATGAGGACTGTAAGAGCATCCTCCTCTTGAAAGGGTTAAAGTCCAGGGACATGAGGGAGCTAAAGAGCTGGAAGAACTCAGAAAAAAACCTGACACGAGGAGCAAAGACAAGCTGGACATGTGCATCTCCCATTCAGAGGCACACTATGGTGGTTGAGCAACACTTTCTCAGAGTGAAATACATGACCACAGGCACAGGCTAAAAACTCTTCCTCATTCTGTGATCCTAACATTCTTACAAGGTTTCACCACACATAAAATTACTTTTGCCTCAGCAGCATGGGCTCTTAATGTTTTCAGTTAAGGAAAACTGTTTAAAATCCATAATATAAAAAAGAAATTACACTGCCCTATGATATACGTGCTATTGTAGCCAAGACCTGCCACATACTTGTTTCCCAGTGGTAACAGGTTAGTCAAAGGTGACAAATTGCCCACAACCAAGACTTTCCACACCACATCTCATTACTGAAAACCAGATCAATTACATTTCTCTTTCTGCTTTACAGATGCCATAAAAAATACTGCAGATCTTACAGCTTCATAGTGGACCCCAGCTGGTTCATGTTTGCAAACCTGACTTGCTAAGTTTGAGTGGCAGCATTTTTAATCAATTTTGAAAGATGTTTGGGAATAATTTATTCTGCCACAGTTATTTTAATTAATGTTGAAATTAACCACCTCTGTTTGAGGGGTAGACTGGAGCATTTCCTCTGGGCAAACACAGAATTTACCTCAGATTTTACCTTGCCTCCTGTTGCCTTGCTCTGCATCAGCTCTCTTTGTGCACTGGGATTCTTGTGATTTCAGTATTAACCTTAATCCAAGTTTACATTGGCCATACCGGTTATGCAGCTGGCAGAGGGCATAGGGTAACTGCTGTGTTCTGAACTATAACAGGGTTACTCGACCAAGTGCTTGAGCTGACGAGACTCGCAAGCCCTTTTTAACTCTGCTTGAAACTGGTTTTGCTGCAGTTACTAATGCCTGGATAGGTAAGGGAAAACATACCGATGGCAGGACACCCCACAGGGACTGTGGACACAAGTTGTAGTGAAGGCAATTACTAAATAAAAAAGAAAAATCTTTACAGTTGAGGGTGAGGCAGAGACGCAGGTTGCTCAGAGAGTCTGTACAATCTTCTTCCTTGGAGATATTCAGACTTGACTGAACCAGACCCTGAGGAAAATCTGTGCTCAGTTGACGCTGTCCCTGCTCTGAGCAGGTGGAGGGACAGGAGAGATGCCCCAGACCTGACCTCCGCTGGTTCCTTCCAAATTCAGCTTTTCTGAGATCTGTGTTTCAGAATTCCTGGGGAGCAGTGGCTTCAGTTGTTTACAGAGGTACAGAGTGTCCACAGCTTGTCTTGATGATAGTGTTTAGCCTGCAGCAGGACATTGATGGGGGTGGATGTAATGAGTGCTGACACTAATTCTCTTTGAATGTGCCCACCTTTTACTGTGGCACAGCCTGCATGCTTTCTTCGTTTGGACTGTTCAAGACAGTAAACACATTTTCTTCTAATGTATTTTTCAAAATTGTGTCTAGATGGTTTACATGCTGTTCCCATAACTGAGAAGCTATTTTATTTCCACAATTTTTTGATCATCAGCCACAGAACGAACAGTCTCCCAGACTGAGGTGGGGACACCTTTTGGCTTGCTCCCTAGGAAAGCTGTGCTGCTGCAGAGGGAAGCTACCCACTGTCCACATTTGTTTGATACCGGTTTTGCCAGCAATGGGCACAAGAACGTTATCCTTTGACCATATCAATATGTATAATTATCTCAAAGGCAGGTGTCATGAGGATGGTT
>VXBU01002210.1:60690-168840 GCA_013400315.1 Bombycilla garrulus
TTTAACCTCCAACAACCAAAGAAACAAATAGCCTGGTCAAATAGGCTGCCTTTTACAGTTATTCGCCAGGTTCCCAGTAGCTTTAATTTTCAAGTTATAAACTAGCCCTTTACAATAATTACCCATTTAAAAGTTATCAGACTGTGGGGAAAAGCATTCTCTAAGCTGGGCTCTTTTTTCCTGTTTTAGTCTAATGCCAAAAGGGAAAAAAAAGGAAAAGGGAAAAAAGGTACAGTGTCCTTTCCTAAAAGCCTATAAAATGCCACAATACATGGACTCCCCTTATCATCTGCAGTTCTGAGGGGAATCTGAATTGTTTCTCTGCCTCCTTGATTTTGGACTGCATGCTGTAGAAAAATAATTTAAGTGCATCTTTGCTGTCTGCCTGTCTCAGAGCAGTATACAGTCTTCTGACAATCCCATGGCTTAGTGGCTTCAAAGAGTCCATCAGAGGTCAATGTTGTTTGGAGTTTGGAACACTCCTTCACTCAGGTTCAAATCCACCAGTGACTGATTTATTCAGAGCAGTAGCACATGCAAGAGATCTCAGAAGCAGAGTTGCTGTTCATTTATTTCTAGTTACGCTGCACTTACACCTTGGTTATGTTACAGTTTATCTATATTTAACCATTTCTGTTTGTATTTAAGGGCTGGAAGAGATTGCTTTCATATGCATGGTACCTTATAAAAAGTTTGGACTAGTGCTTTTCCCAGTTTATGCCTGGGCAATGGATCAGACTTCTGCCTGCTGGAGCAGTTGAGTCCACAAGGATCCAACGAGCCTCAAAGAGGCTGTGAATCAGTACTGCTGTATTATGTGCAAGTATTATGAAACCCAGCATCATTTCACTGATAATACAAAGATGCCTTATTTAAAAGAAAAATTGGTATTCCAGATTGCTAGTTCCGCTATTTTTATCAAATTTAATAATCACAAATCTGACATTGTAATTGATGACTACCTTCAGGCATCCAGTTCATCAGGGAACTGTTGCAGAGGTGTTGCAAATATAATTCAAACTAGATTTTATTGTAGGTCAAAATACTGCTCAAAGTAAGAACTCTTAGGTTGTAGGTAAAAAAGATTTTTTTTACCCCCTTTTTAAGCCCACATCTCATATGTTCCTATGTCTAAGCCAGCAAATAAAAGAGGCCCTTCCCTCTAGACCTGTGGCTGGGTGGCACAGAGTGTGCCCAAGCTCCCTTCCCCTTGCAAAGCCAGAGACCAAACTGCTGGTCAGAGCATCCTCACCGTGCTCTGACCTCACCCTGCAGAGCCTCGGCCAAAGGTGCTGCAACACCACAACAGCAATTGCTGAGGGAAAACACCAGTGAGCGCCTCAGGCAGGTGAAATGGGGCAAAGCTTTCTGTTAAAACTAGAAAATGTGCCATCTGCTAGGCTTTAGCCTCAGAAATCTTGGTTGTTCCTGGGCTGACTGCAACAAAACCATGGGAGAGGGTTGCTGAGTGCAGATCCTCACACCCTGGCACTGACCCTGATCCCAGGTGTGAGATGTTGTGCAGGACCTGAGCAGGCTTCTGGGAGCCCTGTACAGGCTCTGAAGACCAGCATTGGCTCTAACACCCCTAGGAGAACCTTCTTAGCCTTTACTTTTAGTCCTTAGTGGGGGAAGAATCTGCCACAGATCGCCTCGAATGCAACCTCCTTCCTTTAACCCTGTCTGGCACAGGAGGATTTTCACCATGAATTCATTGCACAGTGACATTCTGTATAAAAAATAATAAGAACTTAACTGAATAGAATCCTACTTCAGTAATGAACCACTTAATCGAGGTGTGTAAAGGACCGAGGTGAGTTTCTTTTCCAATTTTAGTCCATGTTGCTTTAAATGAGTCTTTGTTCCTTTTTTTTTCTGTTATAAGATCACATTCTCAGTTACCACTTTCCCTAATGATTCACTGTATCTAAAAAATAAAGCTGGATCCCTCCTGTTAAAAATGTGACACTTTCAAAGTGTTTCCCCAAGCATTCTTCTCTTCCAAGAAGAAAATTCAGGTTCCAGTGGTCTTAGCCATTCATTTTTGTGAGACAATATAGATGCAAGAGCTTTTTTCTACATGCCACACTCAGAAAGATATGCTGACTCATAATTTCTGGGAAAAACTAAGGTAAGAGAGGAGAGAGCATTTTGATAGGTTTTAGTTAGCCCTGACAGTGGAGTTGTCATCAACCCACTTGCAGTAAAATACAGCTTTAATTTTAAAAGTGAATCCAGATCTGCAGGAAGACCTGAGTGGAATACCATAAAGGAGGCTACCTAATCTCTTCTCTCCCCAAACAACATCTCATTTTAGATGATGGAGGAAGTCCAGGAGTTGTGTATATCATGACACGCCTGCATTTTCCTTTATGAGTTTTTCTTGAAACAGCAGACATTAATTTGAGAAAACGGTGTTACATTCGCAGTATCTGGACCCACAGACTCCTCCTGTTATCAGATGATGGCATTTTGACCTTAATCATGAAATTATTTGGGGAGACAAAAATTCCTGGGGCCCCATTTCCAGTCACTGGGCAGGGCTGTGACTCCCCGATAGCCCCAGTGGGAAGCCAGCCCAGGGGGCAACCACACGTCTGCTCAAGGGGGACTGTGTCTGATCCTCTGTTTCCAAAAATGGCAATTTCCATTACTATTTCCTTGTCCCTGCAGGCCCATGTGCTCCATGGTTTTCATGTTCTCATGTCAGTGGCCCAGCTTACGAGGAGAGAAAACACACGCTGAGCGAGGTGCAAGGATCAGGCCCAGTGTTTGGTTGTGGTGTATTCTTGCAGTCTTTTCTGGAAATGGAAATGAGATTTCCTGCTTTGGCACTAGCCAAGATAATGGCACTGTCTCATTACAAAAAAGTTACTGTTTTGAGACAGGCCTCAGCTCCAAACTTCATTAGAAACTAATGGTTCATTACCAACCTTGAAAATCTTACAGGACTCGTAATGCCTTGCAAGACCAAATCCCATTTATTTGGCTTGCTTGAAGTACCTCCCACTGTGATGAGCTCCCTTGTTTCTGCAGGAGCAATTACAGAATGAAGAGCACAGCTCTGGTGAGAAGACCTGGTTGGGAGCCAGTCGGGGCTGAAAGCCCCACACACTGCTTGATTTTCTGTGGGGCTTCTGCCTAAATCAGCAGTAAAACAGTGGAAAAGAGACTGACTCTGCAGGCTGCTTTGTATGAGTCACTGTATATTAAAAAGCCAGCTGGATTCAAAATCACAGGTCAAACAAAACCTCTTTATTTAGCTAAGCAAACAAAAGGACAAAACACTTTTAAACCTGAAAAGTGAGTCTGTACATATTTTTATCAATGTAATGATCCACAGGTACTAAGTAACAGCCGACAAAGCACTAGAGCCTCTAATCTCCATTCTGCCTCTCTCCCTTTAACAAGGATGAATTTTTATAATGAGGTAAAAATAATTTCTGATATTGCAGCTGCTTCTCAGCATTTCAGCTAGCTGTTGTAGCAGTCGTTATTAAAAATTAAAAAAAAAAGAAAAAGAAAAAAAGAAAGGGAAATAAACAAAAATGTTTTCTCATTCTTACTGCTTTATGGTGAGATGTGTGACTTGGAAGCAGTGACCAAGCAGAGATTCAGGTCTGCAGGGAGGATGAGCACATCTGGATCTCACCTTAGCGCTCGCTGTGTTTGCTTGTTTGGGGGACAGTGTGTGTTGTGAGGTGTCTCCCATCACCGGATCCTCCTGGAGCGAGCTCCTCCCCTGAGAGCTCACAGAAAGCAACTCCCGGGCTTTGCCTTTTGCTCTGGAGTGCCTCACAAAAATCCCCTGGGCAGAAAACCACTATGCCTTTCCCTGCCCTCTTGATGCTTAAGCTCTTTCCTCTGACTACGGAAAGCTCTCCCAAGGCCAACATTCCCCCAGTGGCAGCTCCATTTATGGAGGGCAGCAACTCCAGCGTCCTGAAAACAACCCAGCTGCTACTGGGGCAGCTGGAGAGCGGTAAGCGCTGACTCAGTGCTGACAGCAGAGGTGGCAGCCGGTTCAGCGGAGGCAGGTCTGCTCGTGTCAGCTCTGTCTGCTGCAAAGAAGTGACAGAAGGCAGCGAGAGGTGAAACAATGGTCAGGTCTCTGTGAAGGCTCCACGTGTTGCAGCAAAGCCTCACAGCGGAGGGCATTTTTCCAGCAGATTCTCACCCTTTTTTAAAATGAATTTACTTTGTTGGCACCACAATGCAAGTGGTGGGAGAGAAAGAGCAAGAGAAAAGATGAATGTGCTTGTATTTAGGGAAAGAGTGCAGTGGTTCACAGTATGACTCACGGCACGGGAACAGCTTCTCCAGCAGGTACCTCGGATACATCAACTAGTGTGGCGCTCCCTTCCAGCGACGGCTTGGGGCCACACACGAGACAAAAGACCAAAGATATTTCTTTGCTGCAGCATTGTTTGAGTTATCCTCAATCCTAGACCTCCTGAGCTGAAAACTGCAAGTGCAGGAAGATCTCTAGAGCTTCCCCACCTACCATTCAGCCAGGGAAGGGAGAAACGTAGTCCAGATTCAACTTTTGCCCTGCTTTTGAATACAATTAAACGTCTGGCTGCAAACCCAGACTTGGCAATCGCTTACAAGACAACATCTTTTCCACCCCCTGCTGCTGTCTGTGCCCCTGACACAAGGTGCTGGAGTAGAACATCTCTGCACTGTGCCTTGCACCTTCCTCTGAGGCACAGGCTCTCCCTCCACCTGTGCAAGACTGGAGTTATATCCATACAATTGCACTTTTTTAAGGATGTGTCAGCACTTTAAAGTGAGAGTAAGATGCCTGGGATAAGAATTAGGAAAAAAATCTAAGCACCCATGCTCCTAAAGGTGGGCCTCTGGGCAATCTTGCTCGCTGAGTGGACATGCAAATACCGAATCAATTAGCTGCTCTTTATCCTCCGTGTGCCCTTACGGCCAGGCAGCAGCACCGCCACAGAGTGCTTTGCCCAAGCAGCAGCAGCAGCCTGGAAGCCGCCTTTTCCCACTACACTTGGTGGGGACTGAGGTGTCTGTACCCCTGTGTTTTCCACATGGCTTCCTTTGCTAGGAAAACACAGGAATACCACGCTGGATAAGAATTATCCAGGCTTTTTGTCTCTGCGCTGTCCAACATTTCCACACATTTCATTCACTCTATCAGGGAAAGGGCTGAGCCCAGGACACTGGCAGATGGGGGTGTTTTTATACAGTGGAGGTTGATCAGCACTGCTGGGAGCACTTGCTTCTCTAGCAGGGACAAACTGCTTGCTACGCTTCAGGCACAGGAGGTGGATGGGGTCAAGAGAAGGCGAACTGACTGTTGGGGGATGAAAAAATTCTGAACAGGGGGAATATTTTAAAGTTTTGGTGGTTTTTTGGTGTTTTTTTTTGTTTTGTTTTGTTTGTTTGGTTTTTTGTTTTGTTTTGTTTTTTTTAATGCTACTCGCTGTTCAGCTCCTGGCTGGTTTAAAACAATGTTGTTTTTCCAGAGAAGATTTTCTCCAAGCAACCTGCTTGCTGGGAGTGCAGTTGTTTCATTTTGTAGCTTAATTGAACGACTTAGATTTTTCAGGAAAGAATTGAAAAAGAGTTTTCAAAATTAAGCTTGAACCTTCTGTCTTTTTTGAGATAAGGCATACTTTGTGTGGATCAGCACTCATTTTATCACCACCAAGAAGATGGTATGCATATTAATAATTATATTTAAAACCGAGGCAGAAGGAATGGTTCTGGAAATATTCTACAAGAGGTAGATTGTCTAAATAAAGGTTTAGTATCCTATGAAATGTAATTAGGTCTATGACACTCTTTGAATGACTGAATTTCTTTTTTTAAACAGCACCTTTGCATCACAGAGAGATAATGTGATTTTATACCTGCCGGCAGCTATAATTTGTCACTTCTAGTTGTTGCTGCTTTTTATAGAAAGAAGTACATCTAGGTAATATTATGATGCTGTCAAAAGAAATCTGTTCTGATGGAAAATAAATGGGTCCATCAATACGGGGATCATGCTGTATTACAATATTATTTTGACTTTTCATACTGTGGTCAAGTAGGTAGTTGGGTTTTCCTAAAGAGTTTATCTGATTTTCCCAAGCAGGGCTTTATTTTGTTTTGAATGTCATTTTGCAGCAGGAAATAAGGAAAATGGGAGAAAAATAAGTTAAGGCTTCCCTCTTTCTGTTCTTGCTGTTCTACAAATGTCTCAAGGAAAGTAATAATTGGTATTGAATAATGCTGCTGAAATAAATGCATCAGAAAACCTTTTGCAGGGAGAGTTTGGATGTGGAGTATGATCTGTGCACCAAGCATAAACCCAAGAATTTGAGTGGCTGCCTTACTTGGACATGGCTGAAGATGGACTCCTTCATCCCAGGGATGTCAGTCCAAAGGAGTGGGAGGCAGGCATTTGCAGAGCAGCCCACTGTATGAGGCCTCACTTGTAAGACTGGAACAGTGAGCTCTAAGAGTAATCAGACACTACCTATTCACGAACAAGAACAGCTAATTGCATTATTTTTATTTTGAATGAAATTGGGAAGATTAGAGCACTTTGCTGTATTTGCTGTCACAGCGTCAGTTCCACGTGAGCCGTGTTTGTGGGAAATAAAGGCTCTGCGGAGCCCCGCGACGCTCCCAGCCATGCTGAGGTAAATACCCTGCTGCTACCTCGTCTGCACACAGCTCTTATTGTGTCAACCAGAACATTTTTGTCTTTCATAAGACATTTTTAGAAGAAGTTGGAAGAGGCTCTGTCTCTGCCTTCATTGTCAGTAAAACGGGGACCTTTTGCCTAACCATAGTGTTCATGGTAATGGTCAGACCCATAAAAGCTTCCTAATAATATCCTCCCGTTCTGCCATGCTTGGTCTGAAATGAGCGCCTGCTACTTTATCTGGGCAGACAGAAACACAATATGGATGTGTCTGATCCTGACCTGGCAATGTCAGTCCAGCTTCTCCGTAATGCAGACAGCAGAACAGGTTTGCTGCCCAACCATTTGC
Organism: Bombycilla garrulus; assembly: GCA_013400315.1. NCBI lineage: Eukaryota > Metazoa > Chordata > Aves > Passeriformes > Bombycillidae > Bombycilla > Bombycilla garrulus. Next base: position 67,701 of record VXBU01002210.1, read on the forward strand.
TTAGCCCACTTGTCTGCCAAGCTGTGTGGCCGTTCCCAGCTCTCCAGTGATTCCCCAATGCCTCAGCCAGTGCTGAGCAGGGCATCACCCCCCATCCCCATTCTATCCCTGGCACAAGCCAAGGAGTGTGCTGGTAGCACTCAGTGCTGAGGGGGCTCCCCACTGCTCATGGGTTCATCACACCACCGGACAGTGCAAGGCGTGGAAGGTGTCTGATATTGCTCTGTGTAGTCACAGGTGACAGCTGGACACCTGCGTGGGGACCTGTGCTTTGTCATCCTCCTCTTCTGCAGGGCAGAAAATTATGAGGTAGCAGTGAAAGGTGAGGTAACAGTGAAATTGCCCGAGAGCTTCCAAAGAACATCTGAAAAGTCTTTTTCCTCCTGGAAAAAGGTATCTGCTTGCATGCACAGATGGGATGCCTGCCTTCTCTTCCCATTCTGGCAACATCCGTATGCTTCTGTTATTCCTATTTATCCGTCTTCTTCCCTTGACACTCCCTCCACGTCCCTTTCTTCCCCAGAGGTGACACTTCCTCCTCTCTTCCCTGAAGGCCCTGTGACAATGATATGTTTCCTGCTCTTGGCATGAGCTGCCTTTCCTCAAACATGTCTCCATTTCCTTTTCAGATGTCATCACTGCTGTTTCCCTCAGAGGGGTTTCACATGAGAGGAGTTGGGTGGATTTTATTTTTCTTTCTACGGGTCCCCTCCTTCAGAGGGGACTGCTCCAAAGGGAACTGTGTTACTTCTGTCACACTTTTGCTCTTGGTGAGAAATCATAAATCATGGAGATCTGTGGGCCAGTCTGGCAGAGGGGCAAGCAAAAATGACTGCATGTATCAGACGGGCAACTCACTTGTCTTACAGAGCTCCTTAGAAGCACCTGTAAGTGACTGGTGGAGTTCATTCCCTTCTTTTTAAAAGTCACCTACCACCAGAGGTGAAAGGACACAACAGGAGTGGTATTTTTCAGGACACCCAGTGTATTACACTCCTAGGGGCTTCAGAGTGAGCACTGAAGGCTTAGACTGCCTCACCACTGTATGCTGTTCTATGGCCAGGATAATTCTGAAGGGCCTGTCATGCCATTGCGCTTCCTGAAGGACATCTTCAAGACCTGTCTTTGGGGTGCAATATGCAGGGCAATCCTCTGCGGTTCATTTTTTCATTGTACCAGGGTAGGACCAGAAAAGGTAGATGTGGGTGTAGCGATGTGGTCCCCCTGGCAGAGCACAGCCAGTATACAGGCACACTCAGATTGGTCTAAAAACACCCCACAGCTGCTTTTACACGTATCAGAGAGGTCAGCCAGACTCTTGGGTGGAGGCAAACACTCTCACCCTGCAGCAGGTGGCCTCATCTGGCTGGGGGTGGTGGCTCTCATGTGATATGGACACACAAGCCTGGCTACCCCTGAGAGCAGGAAGCAGAGGGGAGGCATCAGAGCAGGCAAGATGGGGAGGGCAGACATGCTCAGGGGATCTGCAGCTGCCAGCTCCACCACAAGCCCTTCTGTGACTCCCACAGAGGGGAGGGTGTCTCTTCTCTCCTAGCTGGATCACACAAAGCCCAGGTCAGGAGCAGGTGGTGGTTCTGTGCTGCTCGGAAATCTTCCTCCCCACTCTGCTTTGCTGCCTCTCAGAGAGGCTCCAGTCATGGTCTGGAGTTAGCTGGATTCTTAATCACAAACTGAGACTGAGAAACACACATTTATGTCCTTGAACATATCATCCACAGGCAGTAAAAATATCTTTTAAACAACCTTAGGCAGCTTTTACACCCTCTTGCCTTTCGCTCCATTCCCAAATGCCTTAATAACTTTGCCTGTCCTGGTATCACCTCTCTTTGCTTGCACACAAAGGCTGTTCCTGCTTCTTAAGATTACTCTCAGGTGGCCTCCCAGTAAAATGTATAACCCTATATAAATCCATAGCAACAATGTCTCGGCTGCTGCCGCTCTCGGGGCTATCGATTGGCGGCGATGTGCTCGCTGTGCTGCGCTCAGCCCGCTCCACAGCCCCGCTTCACCCCGGCAGAGGCGAGCCGAGAGCTGTCGCTCCGCTCGGTTTCCCAGCGAGCTGTGCTTCCCGAGAGCGGCTTGCACACTCCATCTATCACCGAGCTGCTGCCTTTCTGCAAGCTCCTTCATGCCATGACCCAGCAGCTGAGGTTTCTAACTTTTGAAAATGTTTCCTTGCGGAGAGAGCAAAGCCCTCTGTGGTTTATTTTATTCTTTCTGGCTTTAATTGCTGAGGTCTTACCTGGAGCTGATAGAGGTGGCATGACTGAGGAATCTACAGAGCCTGGGAGCCTTATTATTGCTTGTTTGTGCCTAGCTTGTGTTTATTTTTCTTTCTAGAAATATGACAGCTGCTTTGTGAAAATATCTTTCACAGCTACCATGAAGGAAGAAAGCCTGACACAACCCTCTCTTCTTCTGTGTAACCTCTCAAAAGCAAGGGAGGAGAACTTCATTTGGGTGAAATTTCTGTGTAAAGCCCCCTGTGAGAGCACTCACTGGGGGCGTGCTGCCAGGGCGGGAGGATGTACTGAGTCACGGGTGTCTGTCTCACCCAAGGTGTGATTCAATTTTCTCACAAATGATTTGGGTGGTGGAGCAGGGACAAGACTTGCTCAGTGGGCAGCTGTCAGACATCAGGGAGGGGCTGCAATTTCCCCAGAGAATTGACTTGGTATTTAACATGATCTCATCAAGTCTGAAAGAGATTCTGAAAAAAAAAACAAAAAACCAAAAGACATTTTGTTAGAGGCACAGAAAGCCAGGAGTGGAAATCCAGATGGGGAGTGAACAACCATGTATCAAACACACGGAGGAGTATTATGAGCTGAGCTTGGTCAGCCATTTGTGAGGGGTCAGGGGAACTCCTCCAGTGTGTGAAAGCTGCAGTAAAAAAAGAGAAGAAATCTTGTGCATCCAAATCCATGGTTTGTAGAACAATGAATGATGGGCTTAAATGGCAGCAAGGAAGAGTCAGGCTTGACACTGGAAAAATGCCAGAAACAGAGGAGTGCTGGAAGAATCTGTGTAGGAAGGTTATGGAGACTTCATGACTGGAAATCTCTCAAAGCAAGTTGCAAAGGTCCACCAGAAACAGCACAGAGAGAATGATCCTGTCTCCAGAGAGAGGGACAGGTTGAGTAAACCTGGGTGGTCTCTACCTGAGCTATTTTACTTTGTCACTGTTAGAGCCACATGTACCTCTTTAATTTGCACTTTGAGTAGCAGATAGTCAGGTGCTACAAATATCACAGTTCTCTGCCTTCTCTTTAGTCCAGACTTTGTGATTCCTTTCCAATTCCTACAATGTCTAGACAGCAGAATGGAGATCATGGAAGCAGAATTGATTATGAATAAATATGGCAGGCTTTCCACACAAAATATTTCCTGCAGAGTATCAGCATCTTCTTAATCAAGCATTGAATTAAGCAACTCTGAGTTTGCCTGTGTATGTGTATATACACATCTTTTAAAGTCAGCTTTTCTTTCATTGGACTTCTTTTTGTGCAAGCCCATTGCCAGGAGAGACTGCTACAAATCATCCCTCACCACAGGAGGTGCTTTGGTACACTTCCTGTAATTACTGCTCCCAGCTGACCTCCAGGTTTTTAAACAGAAATGACTGGAGTCTGAGGACATCTGTACCTGCAGGTACCAGTCAAAGCATTCTATTTTGTTGAGATAACATGCAAAAATATTGTGGAGTAAATCATCTTTCCTCCTAGCTAAAGCTGAGTTTAGAAAGTGATGGCAAAAAAAATAACAGCCTAGGAAAAATGTCTCAGGTAAAGTGTTTTCTGTGGAAATGTTCTTTATTCCAGGTTACCCACAAACAATGTGAGGGAAGGGTTACTGAATCACTGCAAGCTCGTAATACCAGGCTGCCAGCCCCAGACCTGAGCCTTTCTCATTTTTATGGTGTAAAAAAGCTGTCTGGAGAGCCCCCAGTGAGCAGGGGCTGGTGCTGCCCGAAATGTCAGGGGGTGGAAGAAAAAGTGTCTGCAGTATGTGCTCTGTAGCACTACAGAGACTGCAAACTAAATCATCACAGAGTGGGTAAACAAACGGGGTTGAATTCTAATCCGTGTCATTAGGACACAGACATTAATTATAATTAATGGTGACTGGCAGAATTAGAGGTGTCTGACAGCAGAACCGAGGTGGGTGTGCACGTGCACATGTGCAGAGGTCAGTGTCTGCAACCTCAGAGGACAGACCTTGTAGCCTTGACAGAGAGGTCAGGACAGGAAGGTCCTTAAGGGAACACCCAGTTTCTGTCCTGCTCAGGCCATTCAGGGAACCCAAGGAAAGTAGCAGAAAATGATGCCATCCCTCTGACAAATTTAGCCAAGTTTTGCTTTGAAAGCTGGCGTACAGCAAAGTGTCTTGAAAGTCAGTCCTCATTATTGCCAAACGACTCCACCAACTTCTACAGCTGGTAAATAAAAGCAAATAAGGGAATCAATAAGTAATAATATAGCAGATAAGCTGACGAGTGAGAAGCTGCGTGTGTTCATATGGGACAGATCGCATCAGACAAAATCAATAGCTGCCTTTGTCAAAGTTATGGGCTTGGTGACTGCAACAGACATTTATCTAAATTACAGTAACTTTCTATAAAGAACCTTGTATAAAACCTAGAGCAAGTAATCTGTTCAGGCAATAGTGCTGCTGAGTTTGAATTAAACAAACTTGGTCAGATTAAAAAAAAGACAAGAATTCAGTTTTCTGGACTCACTCAGGGATGCTGACAGGACAGAATAAGGATCAGGGCCCAGGTGCTGTCCAACATCCATAAAACTGTACAGTGCACTGGTCACCCTGTGCAGAAACCTACTCATTCACTACCCTAAGTAATTGTTTCCTGAGAAACAATATATGGCTTTAAAAATCTGTGTTACAGAGCAAGTTCACTACCCCCTGGCCTTTCATTTTTGGCAGCGCACACCTATAGCTCTCTGTCTCTCTATTCTCTACTGAGCACACCCAGGGCTACTGGTAGCCACCTTTAAAATGGTCATAGCAAAACACATAGGAGACATGTGGGATCCACTGCCGCATAAAATGTTACTCTTCTTGATGTCCTCTCAGAGCATTCACTTTTATGTGAACAGCAGGTTAATACAGGCATTTAGCACGGCCATGTGACAGCAAGAAGAGTTAATATTGTATTATAGTTGGTTCTTCGTGTCGGTTTTGCCTTGAGGAGAAGGGGATATATTACACCATTTTGTTTCTGTACTATTAAAAAATCTTCCTGTTAGGAAGGTGTGTGACACAGCAATAGGTGCAGTTATCAGCAATAGGAAAACTCTAATCTGCAGATAACTGGCCAAGAGAATAAGAGAATAGTTTAGTCAACACCATTGGCAACATTTATTGCAGCCTGTGACAGGAAAATCTGCTGCCAAAACACAAGCTGCCAAAACCACAGGCCCTGATACCTAATAAAGGTGCAGTCCCACTGTTTGCCCAAAAACCTTTATGAGAGGGGGATCAGTAGCTTAATTTAAAGTGACTCAGGGCGCTGTTTGCCTTGCCAGCCACGTTTATTTCTGAGCAGTCTGGCCCCTTGGCTCACACCGCAACTCAGCCCTGCTCCACTTGTCCGGGGTCACTGAAAGGAGCAGGACAGGCACAAACCCACCCACGCACACATGGATGTTCTCGTGAGGCAGCAGGCTCTGAATTTACTCACATTCACTGATTTCTTTCATTGAGAAGCTTGTTCTGCTGGATCCACACAGAGAAGAGCCCCTGTGAGCTATTCTCCAAGCACAAGCAGCTCTCCTTGGATGGAGGTCAGGACTTGTGCTGTGAACGAGACACAGAGGTCTTAGGGTCATCCCTGCTTTCCTCCTCTTCTTCCCAGGGGTGAAAGGTTGCTCCTGTGCATGTTGCTCCTCCCCAGATCTGGGTGTGCATTGGGAGAGGATTGCTGCATCCTGGGGACGCTCACATGCTGGACTGCCTGCTGTAAAGGAAGGTGTTGCAGGAATTGTCTGCAGACAAGGGGATGTGCTCTGGAACCAGCTATGTCCCACTGGCACAGGTGACACACGCACTCCCAAGTGACCGCACTGTGGATTCTTCCGGAGAAGAGAACTCAGGGTTTATCCAAAGTCATCCAAGTGCTTTTTTCTTTAAGAGAACTCTCAGACTCCCTTGGATCTGAGTTGATCCATGGTCTGCAGGAGCCCAGACCTGGCACATCGAGAGCAAGGAGGTGCTTTGGGGTTTAGGAGCACTTTGTGCAGCTGACAGGACATGGGCTTGTTGATAAAAGGACCCAGAGGAGCAATAGCTCTGCATCAGGGACATCTGCAGACAGGCACTGCTTCTGCATCGGGCCGCCTGCTCTAAAGGGAGGGGTTGCAAAGCTCTTCTTACGGGAACCAGCCCAGATACGTTTTTACTGTTTTCCCGCGGTTTAAGGCCCTCCTATTGATTGAGGAGACGAGGACGGTGGGGCTGTGACCCCTGCCTCCACCCTCGGGGGGCACGGAGGGGTGGGGGGTGGGTCTGACTGGTGCGCTGAGCCCGCTGCAGGTCCCTCCTCAGGGGATACCCTGGGCTTCGCGCCCCTCGAGGGGCAGAGCTGCTTTCAGCGCGGCAGCAGCGCCATCTCTCCTCCCGAGGTGACCGGAGGAGAAGGAATTCTCAGTCACCCTGGGGGATCTCACAGGGCTTCTGCAGGATTTTTTTCCCCAGTGAGCAGGAGAGTGGGGGGACCCCCACCACAACCCCCATGCCCTTGAGCAGGTGGATTCGAGCACCGCGAGGTTCCCGTGGGTGACACGGGTGACCCGCGAGTGCTTTCCTTTGATGCCCGTTCTCCTGGGGTGACCAGCAGCGCTCAGGACCCTGGGATGTCGCTCCGGGTGCTGCAGGTGGTTTGCTGCCTTTTTGCTGCCTCTTTTAACTCCTTCCCTCTCTTAAAAGAAAGAAATAAAGAAGGACGGGAGGAGGGGGAGCGAGGGAAGGGAAGTAAAAAGAGAGAAAATGGGAGAGCTCTAAAAGCAACAAGCAGCAAATGAAAGTATACTCGGAAAACACGACAAAAGGATTAAAACCTGATGCTTTTCTCTCGGACAGAGCACCGCGGCTGGGCAAGGGGCTGTTCTCCCCCCGGGCTGGGCTCGGCGCAGCGGTGAGATGCTGCCACCTCCCGATGCGCATCCCCGGCGCGGCCCCGCAGCCCGCTCCTCCCGGCAGCAATCCGGGAGCTTTTTGGGTGAAACACCGGCATCCAGGCGGCCTGAAGCGGTTTGTGGTTAGCCCCGGGGGCAGCGAGCTCGGTAAGAAAGCAAAACTGCACACACCGTCTCCAGGAACAACCAGCACAAAAAAAGGAACGTCAGCTGCATCCTAATTTGCGGTGGTTCATCGAATGTTATCTGATCGTGGGTGTTAGTGAAACAGCAGAGGAGGAGGCAGCTGACAAACAGCCAAAAGGAAAATATTTCACTTTACACAGTGTTTCTTTCATTATAATTACCATTTAATTATTATTCTTGCACTGAAATAAGATAAAGGAGAGGGCAAATGAGGTGATGAACAGCTCTTGCTGGTCAGCACAAAGGGGCACGTATCTTTCTCCTAAAGACGTATGACCTGCAAAGGGAGAATGGGAAGTTCAGCATTCCAAAGGGTGGCCACCCTGCACACGCAGACCAAATTCCACTGGTGGATCCAGCTGCTCAAACCAGAAAGGCTGAAACACACCCGTGGAAATTAGGGCAGGAATGGGGACCACTCCTGAAAACATTGTCCCTTCCATGGGGTTCTGCATTGCAACGGGGTCAGAGTTGGGATGTTTATCCACTGGGGCACTTGGGAACAGCCAAGGATACATTTTGCTTTCAGAAAGGGACTCTTTACAAGCCAGGGGGACAATGTAGTCTCAGGGACAATGGTAATATGGACTTAGAACAAAGGTTAAAAGGCTTTAAAGGCTTTAAAGTGAAAGAGGGTAGACTAGATAAAAGGAAGAAATTCTCCGCTGTGAGGGTGGTGAGGCACCGGAGCAGGGTGCCCAGAGGAGCCGTGGATGCCCCACGCCTGGCAGTGTTCAGGGTCAGGTTGGATGGCACCTTGAGCAGCCTGGTCTCGTGGAAGGTGCCCCTGCCCATGACAGAGGGATTGGAACTAGATGACCTCCAAGGTTCCTTCCAACTCTAACCACTCTTGTTTCTATTATTCTATGAAGGAACAGTGTTGCTCCGTATTTGGGCCCGGGGAGCCATCATGGCTGGTACTGACCAGGGGGACAGGGTGCCTTTCTGGAAGCTCCCAAAGGGATGCTGGTGGTGCCAACCCTTCATTCCAGAGCCCGGATTTGGCCCTACCCCATGTCATGATGAGAACAGAGCTCACACAGGCTGCGAGTGCCGTCTAATCTTGATGGATCCGACAGGTGCCACTCACCCCTGCTCCTGTGCACTGACACAGAGTGCTGTCTTTTGGGCTGGCAGTCACAGTGCTTTCCCTTTCATCTGTTAGATAAAGTGCTGGCAGCTGGAAGACCCCAGCTGGCACGTGCGCTGGAGCGGCTGCAGACAAACGCACCCAGACACGCGGAGCACCCAGCCGTGCTTCTGAGCCAGCTCTGACACACAGTGATAGTTCTTGATGCAAAGCCCAGTGCTTGCTCTTCACTTCAGAGGGCATAGCTATGTATTTTAAGAATAAATGCAGTGCGAAGTCAGCACGCTGCCCCTGGGCACAATGGGAGTGAAGAAGCTTCCCAGGCAGGGAGGCAGCCGGAGGCAGTGGGAGCAGGGTCTCGCTCCCCATCTCTCCATTGCAGAGAGAACATGGTCTGAAATTTTGCTCCAGCAATGCTGAGAATATGATGTGAGATCAAAAGGCTAGTTTCATCCCCTGGGATTGCAAGTCTGCTGTAGGAAGTAAGAGAAAAGCTGTTTTGGAAAGGCAAGAGTGTCTGAGAAGCAGTGGTGATGCTCTGCTCTATTTTTGGATAGCTTTCTGCCAAAAGCAGCGGTTTGCTATCCAGCTTCTGATGCCTTAAAGCATAGTGCTAGTTAAAACAGAAGGTTTGCAAGGGCCTGGTTGTTGCACTGAATTGGAAGAAATGTTTTTAGGTGCGTATTGAGCACAAATATATTGATACATCCTCTTATCTCCCCCTGATGAACAGGGGTGAAAGACAAAGGGCACAGACCAGCTTCAGGCCTGCTGTTGCCCCAGTAAAACTAGCCCCAGGCACAGGGTAGGGAGGCAGTCTTGGGAACGTGAACCGGGTGCTGAAGAGCAGCACAGAAGTGGCTGCAGCCGAGGATGGATGCAAGCACAGCTCTCTGCTGGCTCCTTCCCACCACTGTCCTGGTCTGTGCAGAGCTCTGCTTCCTTTCGTGTAATCAACAAATTAGGTTCTGTAATTTGCCTTACAAACAAGACTCTCATACGCTCACTGCCTTTTTTATTTTTTTGTTAGAGGTTTAGCAAGCAAACAGTGGGAGACCAAAGAATTAAAGCCATAAAGTAATCTGCATATAATCAGTAATTACCATGAATCAAACCCTCCTTCAGTTCAGCTGGTTATTATTTCCCTGATAATGTAATTCCCTGCACTGACAAACCTAGGAAATACTCATTTTCACCAGAACAGCAAATAATTTCCTGCTGTGCCTATAACACTGTATCATGCAGTTTAGTGACCACATAAATCCAGCTAATGAAATTTATGGAGACTATGAGGACTACTAAAAACAGACTAGAAACCTGAAACAGTAATTGCTCCCATGTGTGTTGGGAGGGGACGATATTTTGCCAGCAGACCTCTGCTAAACACTTCTTACAGGTGTCACTGACTGGCCAACCCTGGGAGCTGGTGTGGCTGACAGCAGGGTGCTCCAGCAGGAATTTGTGAATTTCTGAATGCGGGATGATGGTCACTTGGGGCTGCAGCCATGAGAGCCCCTTCACCTTGCCCTTGTGGGATCTTCTCAGGCCTCGTGGCAGAAGCCAAAGCGGCCGCTGCTGGGGCACAGCTTCAGCACACATCTTCCCAAAAATGCCTCCTGGTTTCAAGGGATGTGAAAGCAGCTTTGTGGGGACACTGGGGGGACAGGGCTGGTTGTACCCTCACTTGCAGGCTCTTCAGGAGAACCTCACATCCTGGGATTTTGCAAGTGCAGAGATGTGGCAGGTCAGTGTAAAGCTTCAAATCCCAAGGAGGCTTCAAAGCCTGGCCTTAAAATTTCTGGGATTTAGGGTGGTAACTTTTCCACGTGACCTTAGAGGTCTCCATCAGAGAGATCTACAGGGAGTGAATTGCAGGAGCTGTCCGGGAAGCCCAGATATATTTGGCTGCTCCCAGAGCTGGGCCCTCTCTGCTGTGGGAACAGGGACTGAGCTGCTCTTCCTACCTGTGATTCATCCAAAGATAATCACCCGCACTGAAACTTCCCCTGGCAGGTGCTGGTGCGCAGCCACCGCGCAGGGAACAAAGCGTACAGAAGCAAAGGAGTTATCCTAATGTTTTCTTCTAATTAACCACAGCTGCCAGGATTCCTACTGACCAGCAAAGGATGTTGGCCTGTGGGGAACACTGTCCTGTTTGGGAGCATGGCTAACTCCTTCGTGCTTTTAAAACCCAGAAGGTGCATCCCTACCTGAGGGGCAGTGTGGAGGGCAGCCCCTCTGCCAGGCTGCTTGATGGCCTCCTACATCCCTGCGTGGGGCTCTGTGTCCTACTGCTGATGCTTACAAGCTGGTTTTGGCTTTGCCAAAATGCAGCTGGGAAAAATCCAGCCTCCAGCATTTGCTTGGCATGAAGGGGAATTTCTAAACTACGCCAGCATGCCAAGACCCAGGCTGTGAGCTGCTTTCTCACAAGGCTAGAAGTCTCAGGCAGTTTCTGGAGTTATTTCTGGTTGATACTGAAGTGCAAAATCAAGCTGTGATAATATGACGCTGAGCATGGGTCTTGCTCTGCAGGAGGCACTGGGGTTGAGAAGGAGACATGCTCTGAGATTTTAAAATTGTGGTGAAGAAAATGCCTTGTAGAGGAGTAGAAGTGGCTAAAACACAGTGGAAGTTCTCATGAAAGGGAGGTATTTTTTCAGCTTTTCTTGAAATGATATTGCCGCGAAGTTGTGCGAAAATATTACAAGTTTTGCAATAAATAACCCTCTGACCTTAAAGGCATTAAAATGGGGGAGGTGGGAAATTAAAAGGACCTGTCCGTAGGGGGCACTCAGCTATCTTGTGTTTGAAAGCGAAGTTACTGAACCTCCAGATAAAGACACGTAAGAGGGGGAAGGAATACTCTGCCCCGTTTGGTGAGAGGTGCTTCATGACTTCTCTGATTTGTACCCAGACACTTTCAGGTGCCAAAAGAAAGGTAGCTGGAGCAATTGCTCAGAGCCTGCAAATATGGTAAAAGTAAGAATTTAGAAGAAATGGGACGGATGCAATTTTCTTTAGAGGCTGTTACTGATGCTGCTGTCAAAGGCTGCTGGCAGCTGAGGAACATGAGCGATGACTAATGTGGTAGAACCCATTCTCCAGGCACAGGAATTAGCGGAGGGGGGGAAACGTCTGCTTGCGGAGGGCAGAGATCACAGCAAAAGCACAGGCTGTGCAGTTTTCAATCAGTCCCATGGCAACAGAACGGGGTGCGCGGCTCCGGCCTCGCCGTACCTGCTCTGTACCCCGGTGCCCGTTTCCTGACGTTTGTCCGTGTGTCCTCTTCTCCCAGCAGCTGGGATGGGGGCGAGGTCCCCGTCCCCTGGCTGCTCCTCCGCAGCTGCCTAGCGCTGTGCTGCCAGGCATTCATTAAACCCTCAGAGCTGACAGCCAAGTCACTCACTCACGGGAGCGCTCTCTGCACGCACGCTGGCAAGAAAGCAAGCGCCCGAGTTGCCAGGAACCTGCTTTTTAAGCACTTAAACCCAACCCAGCTCATTAGGGCTGAACGAGGGGAGGGAGAGCAGTCCCAAGCAGCTCGAAGGACAGACGGAGGGAACTCACATCTACCCGACGGCTGGTGATGTACTCAAGAAGCAGTTTGGGAAGCAGGAAGGTCTCTCCCAGCTGCAGCCACAAAAAGCGCGTGAGAAGTCTCCTGTGGGCAGACTCCCACGCCAGAGAATCGTGCAAGTGTGAAAAGTACTCAGCAGGGGAAAGGAGAGGGGAGAATTGGCAGAGGCTCCAAAAAAGGGACATCACTGTTGCTGTTGCCCCTGGTCTCTGGTTGTGATTCCTCTCCTGGTGTTTAATGTCGCCACTTGCGAGGGAGAGTAAAAGTCATTCTGGCCTGTAGTTGAGGAGACAAAGCGGACACTTGATGGAGCTCGAGTCGAATTTCTGTCCGATCTTCAGCTGATGCAGCCCTGGGCGGCAGACCCTGTGCGGAGGCTTTGGCTCCGCGTCTCCTCTTGGTCCTGCCGTGGTCTGCGGCAATGCCGCGTCTCGGGGCTGCTGCCGGACCGCTGCACTGCTGGCTACGCTGCTGGGAGCTGCGCCCGCCCCTCAAGCAGGGGCTTCTGCACCATGTCCCGAACCTCCTCTCCGAGGGCTGGGGACACTGAGATACGGCAGAGTCTGTTCCCGTCTGCATCCTCCAAGCAGACAAAGGCTCGCAGCCTCCAGGTGAATCACGTGGGGATGCACTTCGGGGGCGGCAGCTGCATCCGAGCCAAGGTGGTCCCATCATCCCCAGGAGTCTTGCAACGCCTTGGGGACTGCAGGTACCTGTTGGCACACTCGGGCCCCAGAGCACCTTTTGAGGAATGTTAGTCTGTGCATCCATCAGACAGGCAGTGTCAGTGTCCACTTAAATGCTGAGGAATGCATTCCTGTGTACCACGCAGAAAATAATGATGTTACCAACTAAAGGCCTTTCAATACGACTCCTGCTTTCAAAATTCCAATTTACTGGGAGATAACATCCCTTAATAATATCTAGTATTTAATGGTTACTGTTCATATCACACTACTAAAAAAACCCCAAATAAACCCGAGAATTATGCCTCTTTAATTTTTGCTTCTTCAGTCCTTGTTCTCTTCCATTTACTGATTTGGTTTTGGTTTGTCTATGATGGCTGTGTCATTACTGCTTTATCTTCTGATAAAACACCCGAGTGACCGATTCTGCACCTCCCTAGTCATCTGCCACAAAGCAGATTTTGTTACTTCTATGCACTTCATATTGTTATTTCCCCCTTCCCCCCTGACAATTCTCAGTAGGAGAGGTAGATAATTTTTTGGTGTCCCAGATTACAGTTTGAGAAAAGGGTGAAGACAAACAAAGGTTTCTCTTCACTTATTTGGAACATTACTGACACATTGTTTTTGTGTCAGACTTCAAGCCTTGGTTTTAACCGGCTGCTGCAAATGTAGAGAGGTAAACAGCAGACTCCATAAATAGCTCAATACAGAAGACTTGATTTAGTACCTTACAAGACAAAGCAATCAATAATCTATTACACATCTAATCACAGGCATGAAGAGCCCAGCAGCCCTCGGCACAGCGTTCCACCAAACCAGAAAGGCGGCTGCAGACCAGAGTAAGAGGGACACAAATCACTGAGATTGCAAATGCACGGCTCGGAGTTGATCTACAAACACAAATATTCAAATTCAACAATCACCTCTCGCTTCTAGTGAATCATGCTATTGCTATCTGGAGACGAGTTGCTATGGCAGAAAACTGTAGCAGTAGCAGAAGGCCAAGAATCCTGCCTTTGAAATGTTAACTGAATTTAACTCTTGACTTTTCACAGACGAGGTTCATTACTTTGTGTGACTGTGTCATATTAAATGAGTGCTTTGTCTGCACTGGGTACCGGCTTGGAAGGGATATTATTAATCAGCAAAACAGGTCAATAACAACCATTTGTCAATAAGATTTTTTTTTAACACCTTCAAGTCTGCTGTGTGATAGCTGCAGTTACATAAGGGCGGGGTTTTTTTCTCTATTTTCTTCCCTTTTTCTTCACTTTATGTAAGTTATATCCAGTTCACAGTTCCTGGACACACTCAGAGCACACCCACCAACGCAGGCATGATGGCAAGATGCTCTAATTTGAACAGTTACAGCCTGGGCACAGAAATGCTGCCGCTCCATTTAAGTGATAACTTAGGCTGCTTTCTGCAATATTCACCAGAAAAATCAGGAGTTTGTAGAGACTTGAGCAAGGAACAGGTATAAACATCAGTTGAAATGTAATTTTGTGAATGGCAGAATGAATTACACATGAAATTCAGGGACAAGCTCTTCTTTCAGCTGCATGGATCTGGGTCCCTGGTTAAAGGGGAGCTGCAGGTGCATACAAAGCACTTTGCTTTATGATCTCCCATTCAGTTCCTGGACAAGTTAGTTAGGATTACTGAGACCCAAGGAAACACCATCAAATATTCATGCAGCAGTGCCTCTGACATCCTCTCTTTACCATTCCAGTGAGGGGTTAAGAAGCACATGCACTTGGGAAGTTGAAGGAGAACAACAGAACAAACCAGATGGTGTTACTGTGAAGAAACTGTCAGAGAGAACAGGGCACAGAGATCTGCAGCCATAGTTACAAAGACAGATTCACAAATTGTGACAATATTTTTTCTTCTGCAAAACCAACAAAGGCATTACTGAAAAAGCTGAAAAAGTCTTGAGTAGAGCAGACCATGTGCAAAATAACAGTGGAGGCTGAGATGGTGACAGTGAAGCTGGAAGTGAAGCTCTGCACTATTCCTACCCCAGTCTGTACCTCGGGAGTTTTACCCAGTTCCAAGAGATGCTAACAACCACATGTCCCTGCAAACTGGTTTGTAACACATAGAACATTTAACGTTCCACCTTCAGAAATCTCATTCTGACATTCAAGACTTATTTTCTCTCTTATAGGATTCCATCTTCCAGGAATGAGATCTCAGGATAAGAGAGCTCTTGCACTCTCTCATGCTTCCCTTCTCAACGGTCTTTGGACTATGTGCTCAGATTTGAAGGACTTATTCCAGGGAAGAAAAACACAAAAGCTGTGCAAAACGTGCTCTACACTGCTAGACAGCACATCTTTCATTAACCATGATTTTAAGTGCTGCATTTCCTCAAGATACACTGACAGTAAAATACTTAAAAAAAAAAAAACAAAGCAACAATCCTAAAGCAAATTAGCCACCATTTCCCAATTCCATATTTGTAATTTTTTTTAAACTAAGATCATGATGAGATTCAGCTGGTTAGTTTTTTGTTTTGTTTTTTTTTTCTTCCAGTAGATGTGTATGTAGATATGATTTAATTATAGTTTCTTGTTAGATCAGGAGTATTTACTGTAACTTGGTACACCACAGATTAAATACCTGAAATCCAAGGATCTCTCAGGTATACCAGTGAAAAGCAGGCTTCATTGAAAGAGCAACACCCAGGAACATTTAAAATGAACCATTTATTAAATCAAACTGTTATTTTAACAGTTACATAAGTTACACAGCATGTTTAAGTCAAAAGATTTCACAAGGGAAAAAAAAAACTTTAAACTTTTATTATGCAGGCAAAAATAGTACCACACAATATGTACCTGGGAGGGAAGAAGGGAAGGGGAATCTCTAAACATTCAAATAAGGCCATAATTATTTAAAAACAACAATAAAACAATAATAACCCCCCCCCAAAGATCCATTTGCTTTTCAGTGTGTTCAGTGCTGCTAACTATATGTACTTTTAGTGTACAGGTGTGATCGAGGCAGTGATATTTTGATAGCTAGGTTTAACGTTTTAAAACACTATCAGAAGTGGAATAAGGCTCATTAGTACATACAGCTGCCCTTGGAATGTCAATCTCAGTTGCCTTCATCAACTTAAAATTCACAAAGTGCACAGTTAAGATATGCCAAAAAATTGAAACTGCTACTCTACCAACAGCTGCCCATGCTTAATACTTAGTGGTCTATTGGAACAAAGTATGTTCTTTCAAAAGAGATGTGTAAGAAAAGCCACTGTAAAACATTTAGTTTTGAAGATGCACTAGGAGCTCTTTGTAAACTGAAGAGTAGAAAAACATGGATTAATTATGTTAAGAAAAGAATACAAAAAACACTAGAAATGACCATCAAACTTTCAAAGAACAAGCACCACAATGGACATTAGCATTCGATTTTGCAGTGTACAGCAAGGTAATAATTTTACTCCAGCCAATCTACTTCATCAAACTCTGAATCATCTTCTGAATCGCTGTACTCCACAGCAATGCGGCGGGAGAGGATGGTGGCCACATCGTTCTCAATGCGCTCGTGCTTAGCTTCTTGTTCCCGCTGCTCTTCGACCTTGCGCAGCTGGATACCTGCAGGACATCAGACCACAAACAGTCACTCTCCCCCTTCTCCACCCTAAATGCATTTAGTTCACGACTCACAAAAGGCTTTGCAAGCAAAAATGAAGATAGAAGATGCTGTCCTGCTCAGGTAGAAATTTTTTTTGTCAAGCTTTTAAAGACAGGAATGTCAGAACTGCAGCGGCAGACAAGATCTTGAGTCCTTCTACTGTAATATCCTGGTTCTGATTTCCCATTAAAATACATTTGTAGTACCACTGTAAACTATTAAGACATTTTGCTATTTGCATTTCCAAATGTTTTCTAGACTCTCTATTCATAATTTTAATGAAAGTTTATCTGAGTATCCTAAGAAGACAGGACCTCTTGCAACCCTGTTTTTTATCACGTAATGACTTGGTTTGAGATAAAGTGTTACTTGAAGATCAAAGCTGTGGTAACTCAAGCCTTTGTTTCATGGGCATGACTTAGTCAAAAATGTTTTCAGCAATCACCTAGGTTATACCAGTAGGCACTATTTTCTCATTTTTGCTGACATTCTCTACGCATGTTCATGCACCCCTGTTGTACTCAACTGTTGTCAACATTTCTTTAGACTTCAGTGATGTTATCAATTCACATGCACAGAGACATCCAAAGATATTTTGAATTAGTGCTATAGCCTATCTGCTGATATTACAGTACCATACAGATTCTGTGCTGTGCCGTAGGTGCAGGGGAAGAGTAGAAGAATGAAGGACTTGAAACATTTGAGAGATATGAAGTACTGAAAGATACCCCACTGTCAAACAGCAGTGTGCACAGCGCAGCGGGGATTTTCCTGGCCATGGGCACCATAAGCTGAATAGTACAGCTGGCACACAGCTCATCCTCATGAGATCATCAGGAAAACACTGCCCTGCAGCTCTGCCCTTCCCCTGCACTCTGCCACAGGCACCTTGCAATGCAAAGGCTGCTCCACTACTGCGCTGTGTCCAGATCCAGATGCTTAACAGCTTGAAGTCTTCAGCAATGATTTCTAAACATCACTTATATCTTCTTGTAATACAGTGACAGAAGATCAAAATTCCAATGCCAACTGATCTCGTTTGCTTTTATCTGATAATGTTTTTGTCTTCTACACAATCCGTATGATCAGAAATAGCTACACTCACAGGTAAACAGAAATGGAAAGATAATCTCCACAGATCATCTACAAATACATGGACTTTTCTCTGTAATCTAGCTTCCACAGAGAACCAGTTTTGCCATCCGAACTAAACATCTGATAAGTGCAATTACAAATTGAAAAAAACTTGTTTACTTGGCAATGCATACACTGGGGAGGACAGAAACCAGAAACAGACTTAAGATGCACTCCTCTAACTTCTTACACATGTGAAACATTCCCAATATCTCCCAAAGGTCACGTGTATTTAGCAGGTTTCTGAGCCAACGTTACCTTTCCGTATTGCTTCCAGCAGAACGCTCCTAGCGTCACTGATTACAGGGAGAGTTGAAGGATGGCGCTTGGGCTCAGGAGCAGGAATCACTTGGGAGGGTGGAGACGGAGGCATTATGGGCGCATGGGGGCCAGGGACAATTGTGGAAGGAGGGTGCAGGACAGGAGGAGGGTGAGAAAGGTTTGCAACTGTGACGGGGGAGGAGGGGCGAATGCCAGGAGGTGGCAGGGGAGGAGGTGGAGGTGGTGGAGGAAGTCCCTGCACTTCTGCTTGTGGAGGAACTGGGTGAACAGGTACGGCTTCGCACACTTGGGCAGCTCTAGTGACAGGGGGAGAGGGTTGTGCTAGGGGAGGAGCAACCGGAGGTGGAGCTGGATGAAGAACTCCAGGAGCTATCTGGAGAGGAGCTGGTGGAGGTGGCACAGCTGGGGCCTGCAGAGCAGCTGTGGGAGGGGGTGGTGGGGGTGGGACTGGGGGTGGAGGGGTGGAAGTCATTGCAGCTCTTAGCGATGAAGTCGACAAAGCAGATGGAAGAGGTGGTGGTGGTGGAGGAGGAGGAGTGGGGCTCACAAACACCGGTGTTCTGCCTGTTGCTGGCGACTGAGGACGATTTTCTACCAAACCAGGAGTAGAACTGCAATATCCAATAACAGAACAAAGTTATTAGAGCTAGAGAGTGGAAAAAACAGTAACAGAGTCACTTCTGCAACTTGAGAACATTGAAACCTGGGCATTAAAGAGCATTATGTACTATGATGATTTCAGGGTGTTTGTCTACCTCATGAACAAGGAAGTTTAATTTTCAGTATGGAGCATGAATCACGTTTCCTAAAGACCTCTGCTCAAATTCAGCTATTAACAAAATTTATGTTCTCGTACAACGTACCTGCATCTTTATCAAAGGTTTCCTATGCTAGTATAATTCTTCCCTGTTGTCCCTAAGTAAATCCAAATTATTTTTCTCAAGTGAGGGAACTAGCAGTTGATTAACTGTTTTGATTCACAGAACTTTAAAACCAAAACCAAAACAATGCAAACAACGGGGATGAGTTAATTTGAAATATATATTGAAGGTGTGATGACAAAATGAATGAGACTAATACTAAAGGTCATCAATACTGCGTACAGAGAGGTACAGTTACATGCTAGATACTCCTTATAGGACAATGAATAGGTGACCTGAAGAAAACAAGAGAGAACAGTAAGCTTATTTTCCTGAAAGACCACTAGAGGATTTCTTTAAACTGTTGTGATAAATTAATCTATTTTTGTGTATGGTTTTCTAAGCAGTAATAATAATTCTTTTCAGAGACTAACATCTTATGATGTAATAACCCCATCTGAATTAACTGTCCTCTGTTCTAAGTGGTACGTACCTGACCATAAAGTAAGACTTTTGGTATAAAAAAACAGGGGAGTGACAAAGAAATTTTCACCTCTAGAAAGTATTCTATGTATGTATTCACCTCTGAAAAAGTACAGAGAAATAGAAAATAAAAACACTTCGGGAGAGTGAAGCACTTGCAATTTAGCAAATGTGACAAATACATAGTTTTGACAGCCGACTGTCTTACTGTGATATATTCTTCCTTTCATGTAAGCTGAAACACAGCTGAGTTGTACAGCTTTCCAAAGCTCCAAAGGCAGATCCTGAAATGCCAGCACATTTCACAGAAACATTTTCCATAGAGCTCTTTGTCTTGCCATTTAACTCGGAAGGCAACAGGGTGGCAGTGTGAATGGCAGAGCGAGGCCTGTTTCCACCAGAGCACCCCATGGGATTTAGATGCTTGTCCTGCTCCCGCAGGGGATGCTTGGGACTTCTGGGCAGCACAGAAATGATGCTAACAACAATTAGTGGGGTGGTAGAAGACAAAACCAGCCCCGAGAGGGGCGCAGGTGGCTTTAGTGGCTCGTACCTGACGCAGGGAGGCACGGGCTTGGCCTCGGTGGCTCCGTGCAGGGGAGGTGGCGGCGGCGGCTCGTGGGGCCGGACCAGCACACGCTCCTCGGCTCTGTTCAGCAGCTCAGACATCTGGCTGTAGGGCAAGGCTGAGAGGGAATACGACCCATCGATGTGGTCCACGTATGCTTGGGATCTGCAGAAAAACAGGGCGAAATGATCCAGGTTCAGCTTCAGCAGGAGTAAGTACTATAGTGCCCTCAGCTACTGTTCTATACTTCAGTCTGACTTCTGAATGCAAGTAAATTCTCTCCACTAGTGCAGCATATTATACAGTGTGGCTTTTCAATAATTTATCCTACTTTCCCTTTTATTACTTCTAGCAACTCAAGGGTTTGATTTTGACAGGAATACCGGTTTCTACAGTATGTGTGTGACCTTAGTGTTTATTAGTCACATTATTTTGAGTTAAATAATCACAGCAATACAATCAGAACTACTCTGCTTTTATAACATTCATGAAACATCCATCGATGTTAGAATGGTAGAATTTACAACTGAATAGTATAGCTGAACTTCTGTCAAAGGATCTTTATTCCAATATGAACAGAGAACTCACTGCTTTAATAGACATAGGACTCAATCAATATCTATTATCGAGTAGCAGCAGTAAATAAAGATGATTCAATTTGTTAATGATAACTTTAGACACACCTCAAGGACCTGATCAGTCAGTAAATTTTAATTAGCTATTCAATTACAGATTTTTATTTTCAAAAATCTCTATTAAATTCAGAGCAAAAGTATTTGTAGAACACTTCCCAACAAGTAGAGCAACAATCTAGATTTCCACATACTGCCACCACTGTAGTATCTAAGCCTATTAAATTCTTCAGGGGTGAAAATCTTCCTCACTTATTCCAAAGTATGGTGCTGTTCTGTATTTGAACAACAGGTTCTGCACATGCAGTGCTCCCAATCACTTCAGCATTATCAATAATTGCATTGCCAGTGTTGAGATAATCAAGGCTTAGGCCAGGGTCCAAGATATAAAACAAGCAGGTCTAAAGTGGAACCCAACATACAACACAACAAAAGGACAGTGGGAAAGCAGATGTTTCTGCCAAGGACTTGACACAGCATTTTACAGAGACACTATAAAGCTGTTCCTAGAAAAATGTTAATCATCATAACTTAACTTGTACCCCACTGAGTGAAACGCACTTAGAGCACTTTCATTTTCTGAACTGAGCTAAGTTTTCTACAGGCAGGTTTTTCTACTTTTCAGGAAACAAACAATCTCTCCAAGAGTTGTCATAATTACTCACCATCACTACTGAGCTTGTTTGAAGGCCTTACAAAGCTAAACAAAATACTCTCTTATGGCATGCTTTTGACCACCAGAAAGATGAAAAAATTAACCCAAATGAAAAATATATCCCCCAAATGTCCTACCATTATTTGTCAGCCCTTTCTGCTATCAGATGTTTCTTGGCCATTAAAATGGTCTTGATTTTGTACCAAGACCAGAAGCATAAGCACAGCAGGTGTTTACCATGTGAAATGCTACTTTTAGCCACCAGCAAATACGTGCTGTGAAATGAGAATTCAACAGGCTGGATTTTGTAACAGGCTATAACCAGAAATGTCAATCAAATCATGGATTTGTTCAAGAGTAAAGAGAAGCTCAGCATTCTCATTTGAGTTCCAAGCGGACGTTTGTTCACATCATACACACAATATAGTCTTGGCAGTGGCTGCTTAAAAAAAATCAAGAGTGTGGAATAATGGGGATTTTGTAGGTCAGGACTGGAATGTAGTGACACACCTGGGTGCCCCTTGCAGCAGTGACACTACACCTTCATCAAGCTGCAGAAGACAACACATCCTCCGTGATACAAGGAGGGTACACGCTACCCTTAAAAATAACAACATAGTAACCACTCCTTTAAGGACACACCAAGAATTTTAAAACTGAGTTTTGATTGAGCTAAACCAGCGATTTCCAGTGCGTTTCAAGGGGACCAGCAGCACCTCATCATTGACCATTTCTCATGCATGTACACTACGGGGTACGAATACACTTCATAAAGGACAGAAAAAACAAAAAGGAACCTTGATTCAAAATGTGAAGCTGGGCCATTAGCAACTTCAATGTGCTTATGTAAGAGGTTAGCATCATCTTCTGCGAGCTCTGGACCTTGGGCCAACTTCTGCCACTCTCTCCGTCTGTCATGAGGTGCCCTTGGCACTTTCTCTGGTTCATGAGGGCGATCTAGATTTTTCTGCTGTAGGAGAGTCGTGCAAACAAAACTGACAGCTGAGACAGTGGTATTTAATTACTTGCATATAAACATCAGCCATAAATTTATGAAAAACAGTCCCATTTCAAATGCAAGATAAATTTGCTTTCAGGCTAAACATAACAGGTAGACCAGAAAGACTTGTAAGAGCCAGAAACAGAGTCAGTCTAGTGGATAAGTACCTCAACAATATAGAGAAAAATACCTGTTTAAGTAGCTTTTTATTCTAAGGCTGAAATAAAATTATGAATCTGACACTCATATTTACTCTCTCTACTAAATATGAAACACACAGAATAATGATTAAACAAAAAAGTAGCATTACCTTTTGCAAAAGTGCTTGTTTAATTTTAACAAAATATAAGCAAAGTGGTTTATTCCTGCTAATTTCTTTCCAGTTTAAACATATCTATTACAATGTCATCCAAGCTTTTTCATCTGTAGGACTGTCAAAATTTTGTCTTACAAGTAAGTGTTCAAGTGAAATTCTTTATTCCTGCTGTATTCCTCCTTTCTGAGTCATTGCTAGGATACTTAAATTTTTGGCAAATGTTGGTTATGTTAAGAGAGCATGAAAGCTTTAGGTCCTTCTATATTATTTTACTACTATTAATATTATTATTTAATTGTTAAAGTTGATAAAACGGAATGAATACAAGTAGCTTCAGTTGAATAAAGATGACTCTGTCAAATCTGGATTGCTATTAAAGTTGCATATCTGTAAGCAAACCCTTTCTAGGAAAAAAAAAAAAGAGAAGACATATAAACTTAACATATGTACCTTTTGCTTCCTCTTTTCTTTTCTTTTGTCCTCGGTGTCTTGCAACATTTTTTCCTTCCACAGATCAAAGAAATATGAAGGATTGGTATAGAACTTCAAACCCTCTTTTCCATCATCCCTGAAATACAGTGACACAAGCAGGGCATACTATTTATTTGACAAGACATGAATCCAAACATTAAGACAAAGCAAGGGCATATTAAGGAATAGATATTATCTCAGACCCTGAAATCTTTTACTGAGGAACACAAAAGAGATCATTGATCTCCTGCACCATCAATTTTTACTATCTTTCCAGGCATTCAAGGTCCTGATTTTAGAAAGATAACTTTAACATAAGCTCCAGACATAAAAAAAAAAAAAAAAAAGAGTGTCATAAATCAGAGAACTCCCACTCCAATAACTCAAATCTTGCTGTTAAGATATTGAGCAAATTTGTATGGCTGCTCATGTTCAGCTACTGATTCAAACTGAATCTCTGGGACAGCAAACAAAATTAATTCCCATTGAAGATCCTTCTTTCTACACACTTATCTGTTTAATTTCTTCACTTCACATCCAAGTACATTATAGGGTTTAATAAATACAGAAAATAAAAATTACTTTTTCCTACCATGTTACACTGAGCTAAGATTTGAGTAAAACGGAATAAAGTTTTAATGCTTATAATATCTTCTGCTGCTTTCATTCCTCCAGCAGCTTCACAGTTTTCTAGTCTGGCTCCTTAAATATTCAAGTGCTACTCAATGTGAGCAAGGTTCCTGGATATATCCTCTCTATTACATAAAATAAGCTAGAAACTGTTTTTTATTAATTTTGTTTTACTAACCTGTAAGGGGTGAGGATGTTGAGCGGAGGAGGCTGTTCACAAATGTCGTAAGTTTCTTGCAAAGGAATTGGCAGAGTTTTGCGGTCAAACAGCTGCTGGTCTTGAATTGTGGAACTCCGGAAAGCTTTTCTCATTGTAATGTCCTGCAGTGACACTGAAAGGGGATATTGCCCATTAAAAAAAAAAAATCCCACCAGATAAATTTTGTTCAGATTTATCTGGAATTGCCCAACGTTAGTTAAAATATAGAGCACTACTGCTTGCATCTTGGGCATTTTACAGCAAATACAGATTCATCTAGCACTATTGCCATGGCAAGATATCGTCAGACTAAGTGAAAAACATGGCTGTAATGTTCTAGCACATTATCCTCTATTTAGCTTCACAGGAATTTTTTCTCACCTAAACAGATACCAGAACTCTGTCTCTCCTGAGTAGACTGTGTACTGCAGCTCTAAAATACCATTTGGTAGTTCAGAAGTACCCCATAACATTTAGCAATTCCATTTCACAATCCTTTTGCTACCAAAAACTGCTTTCTATCTTGAAGTACAGATTTTACCTTTATGGCATCAGCAAGCCAAGCTTTGCATTCCTTGCATGTAGGCAGCAGCTCCACTGAGATGCCAAACCAGCAAACCACTCAAGCTTAGGCTACTGAGATCTATGGGCTTTAATGGGAGGTGATTCTATGTTCCAACACCTGAAAATAGTCAAATGCTTTTTAATCTGTTTAATCAACATGAGCCTTCTCTGTCTAATTCAGAGCCACCTCGACTTCTAAGCACAGCCGTTAGGAATAATCAATTACCTTTATGTAAAATCCAAAGGAAAACAATACTACATGAACCCAACACATTAAACAGGGATTTCAACTATTTTTACCCCCTCCTGGTAAAGCCTGCATATCTTTCTCGATTTCAAAAGAGTTTTTTCTATTTCATTAAAATTTAGATAAAGATTAATGGAAAAGTGACCACAACTGATAAGCTTTGCACTTTTAATTCTGGAAACAGTATACCTATTTAGTCTCATATTTCTCTCCCTCCCTGGTCTTCTGTTACTGCACCTGTGAAGTCCAGGTGTGCCTCAAAGTTGCCTTTGCAACCAGCATAAGACTTCTGTTAGATAAAGCAGCAGATCTTTTCATTAGCTTGGACTCCTTTTTTTAAAATCACAAACAATACTGAAAACAGTTCTCTGACATAGTAGCAAAGAGTATTTTCAGCACATACATTTTACCTATAAACAATTATGTTTATTTTATAGAAACAGGTTGACAGTAATGCCTCTTTATGCAAGATGAGAGGACAACTCTACCCCTGCCCCACTATCACAAGGGCCTTCGGCAACAATTTAAAGAAAAATCTGTTTAAGCTGAAAATTGTTTTTTTTACTCAGGTTCCTGTAACACATACAAATGTACACATACATATATGTACATACACCAAGCTCGATTGTGATCACAAAGGGGCAGAAGGCAGGATTTTTTTCCAGAAGGCTTGCAGTTCCTGGAATGTTCTGTCTTCTTACCTAAGCATATTGGCAAGATCCTTTGTGAGGCTAAAGATGGGATTTATTTGATTTTCAGCTTGGCTTTTGAAGTTTATTACGCTTGGCAAGGTTGTGTATTCCTGAAGAAGTTTCCTCCTTTTTACCCTTAGGTTCTAATTCATCACAGTGTCTTTTATTCTTTTTAATAGCTTTAATTAGCTGCTCAGAAGCTTTTTTAAGTGTGTGAAAGAAGTATTATAATATCTGAATGTCAGCTAGGAGTCTCAATTTCTGCAGGTATTTTTGCAGTCGTAAATAACCCTATATATTTTGTACCTGTCATGAAGCACAGGTTGTTATCAGCTGACAAGAGTTCAGTTAGAATAACTGAGGTTTGCCTCATCTAAAAATTCAAGTCTCAGATCTTTTTATGCTTCAGCTGCTTTTCCTTTGGGTTGTTGGTTATACAAATAACACCAAATGTACTTGCTCAGAGTTGCTTGGCAATCCTGCAAGATTTCTGTCTTATTTGGAGACACTTCCAAAAAAAGTAAAACTTAACATACTTCTCTTTGAACCTGTGTACATTCTGAAGACAATGAACTTAATAAATTTCTTCTAATAAATAAATAAAGTACATAGGTTATTAAAATGCTCACAGAGAACAGACACTGTTCTACCAACTCCTTATTAGCATTCCATCTCTTCAATGAGCAAACACAGCCAGTCTAATTCATAATTTCCCTTTCCTTGCTTAAAACTCTACATTTTGTACACATGTACAGGGGGATAACACACAAGAGGATAATCAATCAATCAATCAATCCCCAAAATTAAGCACAATAATTTTCTCTCTAAACCTAAGATACACAGCAGAGGGCTTTGTGGAAAAGATACACGGTAGAATTTCAATCAGCATTTCCTACGCTGATATCCTGTAACAGGCATTCCCCGAAAAGCACACCAGGATTTCAAACAACGGACTACATTAGGACAGCATTACTCAGGAAATGGAAGGATGTGGCAAAAATACGGAGAATCGTGACACGGATATAACTCGCCTGCACAGAGGGTTCAGGTAAATCCCATGTCGCACACCCGGCGTAATCCCGGGCTGTGCAGGGTTTGGCTTACAAAGCCACTTGTTCAGCTTGCCAGCTGGCAAAGAGACAAAAACCCTGCGTGGTTTACAGCCTCAGCGGGGGGGGAGATGTGAAAATCTGGCTGGTCCCACAGCCACCCAGCCAGAGCTGGGATTGACAAACTGGCACTGCAAGGGGACGGGTCAGACAAATTGGATGTATGAATTCAGGTGTGAGAAGAGACGAGCGGCTGAAGGAGCAGTTGGGAGAGCTGCAGGCATTTGACCTGATGCTGGTAAATTTATGCTTCCAGTTGCTGAATTCCTTACTAGCACCAGAACTGTTTGTACAGACCAAGATCCTAAATTTGATATGGATATCTTTTTCTGAAAGTCCACCTACTACACCACTAGTGTTCACTGCAATTAACAAAAAGCAAGGTCTTAAATAATTCCCTTAAATGTTGAGATATTCACAATTTACTTTGAAGATTCATTCAACAATCTAAACAAATGCCTGTTTGTCTTTACTGTGTCTGTTGTTTGGATTGCATGAAAAGATGTATTATATCAGCCAATCTAACCTTCTGTGCACAACAATATTTTCCACATAAGCAAAAATTGTCTGTCAGAAAGCTAAACTGCCAACTTTTTGTACATTTGGTTTTGAAAAAGAGACGCCAGTCCATTTTTACTTGTAATTAACAACAAACTGGGGTGGAAAAAAAGGGTATTTAAAGCACACTCTGATGAGATACAATAACTGTGTTTCTTTTGGGGTGAAGTAAAAATTAAATAAGAGCACATCTGTAATGTGTATACTAAATAATGTTTTACCTCTTGGCAAGCATCTTATTAAACAGCAATCCCGAATCTGTAGTAAAAGTCTGGTGTAGAGCATGCCAGTGCACTGGCAGAAAGTAGCTACTTTTAACTCTTCAAATGCATTAAATACTGCATTTTACTTCACAGAAGAAAAAAAAAAAAGCTACTAGATTTATTTTTATTCTTTTACACTCACTGAAATACACAATTTATTATTAGGTTCTAAGCCAAAAAATACAAATCTCCTAAAGACAGTAAAATAAATAAAGCATATATATTGCCCTTAAAAACCTGCTCTCTTAATACTTTATGCAGAATTTCATCCTGACAACTTTCAAGACTGTAAACTCTTGAATATCACAGCTGTGATTCCCCGCAGAACTAAATAACTAGGGGAAATTTCATACAAATCAAGTGACTCTGTTGCCCACAATTCCCTTTCTCTGTTCAAAATCTTACCCAGCAATTTGAGAAGCACAAAGAGAAAAGAACTACACTCTCAAACAAATAACTTCATTCTAAATTGGCCATTAAAGGTACTTAATTGGTAGGGAGTAGTGCTGTCAAAAATTCTCTTAAAGATTTGTGTGACTCAGTTCGTAAAGACACTGCAATCTCAAAGTCTGATTTCTACCTTATTTATTTTATATTTTTAATTATTACCCATTTAAACAATGACCTGAATGCACACATATTAGGTTTCTCTGACTTGACTGAATACTCTGACTTGACTGTGGGCTTGAAATTTGCTAAGGAGAGAGATTATTTCTGTAGATCAGACATGACTCTTGGGCTTCTCCCCTGCACAAGAAATAGAAATTTTCTGAAATACTGTTGTAAAAAATTCCAAAACAGCTCAAGAACTCTATGGATAGAGAACATATGTAGCTTAATGCTACAGGTAAACAAAAGGAAGATGTAAATGTTAGAGTAATCATTTTAGGAGGACTCAGAAGCTGCTTCAAATGCAGCATGTAGAACAAGCAACCCCCATTAGGGTGTGAATTACCTGCAGGCATCAAGCACTGAATCAGTAAAACCACTGCATTGTTTAGCAAATGGTGTTTTGCCCACATCCCTCTTTTTTCACACAAAATGTGCAGTATCATGGTCTTATCACGGAACCATTAAGCCTTGGACACACTAATTTAAAACTGATTTACTTACTAAATAACCCACAAATTTAACCAAGGGCCTAAGAAAACTGGAGAAGGAACATGGAGAGCAGTTGAAGCCCATCCCACCTGCTCAGAATCTTGAGAGGGAAACAATCAAATCCAACTTTCTTTAAGTAGAGATGTGCAAGGAAAAGTGACCTGCTACATAGTTACAGTCTTTATTTGCCATTGAGGGTAAAATTTCTAATGAACAAATTGACAATAGTCTTACTCTCCACTTAATACAGTACACGTGGAGATCATGACCCAATTTTCATGTGCTCCCTGCTCTTCATTTTGATTACATTTATACTCTTTTATACTCAGGAAAATCTTCTACAGAGGCTAAAGAAGGTGAGCTGCCCCTTAAACTGGGATTTAGTACCCTTTCCTTCTAAGTCTCACAATGGGCTGAGTACCCAGACTTTAAAGCTGACCAAGTCTCCCATTTCCAGTAGTACAGAGACCACAATTATCTGTCAAGCTTTTTAGGTTTCTCCCCCATCAAATGCCACCTTTTTTGCCCATAGCAAAACATCAGATCTGGTTTTGGTGTTAGTCCAGTCAAACTTCTGAACTCCTATTGTTTTAATGACGGGACAGTATTTATAGGATGTTTAGAAAAACAATGAACATATGTATTTAAAGGCAGAAGCCCACTGAAACACAATTCCTTGTTATTTTTTCTTTGTAAAACATTAATTATTTTATTCCTGTCCTGAAGTGTGCCAGGTTGCTTACCCACAACACTTTTGCCATTAGATTTATTTAAGTTGCTTGTCACAGTTGTAACAAATATAGAAATATATTTTACTATAGAAATCAAGAATTTTATACACTGCCTTTGAGATTAAAATCCTCTCTAGTTTGAGGATTACATAGAATTAGGCAGCTCACATTGAAAGAAACACTAAATTAATACCAAAATAGTCTGATGAGCTCTGAGATTATGAATTTTCCTTCTGCCCTATGAATAGTCCTTCTCACATTATTTATTTCTGAGTGATACAAAACTATTTTCCAATACCTCATGACACTATACATCAGAGCTGTACCGTGTATCAGCATTTCAAAAATGAACCACATAAATGTTATTATTCTTTTCAAAACTGTCAGAATTCTATAGCTATCCCATTATTCACTTTTATCAGTACTTCACGCTCAAAAGGCACAATTAAATCGATAAAAATTTGATCAATAAAGAAAAACATTATTTTACTTACACAATTTGCATATATATGGACAGAGTTAGTAATGTTACTTGTAAAGTAAATACTGAAATGAAAAATGGTTGCAGAGAAACTATGATCAGGATTTATTTTCTCCCCTATGAGGACACCTTATATTGCAGGACTAGTGAAGCTGTTAACCTTAGTTCAGCTTTATATCAAGAATGTGTTTTCTCAGTCCTAAAAGGACCCCAAAATACTACTCTTGGATACACATGGGCTTGTTTCCCATCAAACTGAAATAAAGTTAACTGACAGAAAGCAGAGGATTTCTTTTTGTCTGCATACAAGTTTGGTATCTTCTAAGGGGAAAACCCACATGTATATGAAAAGAAAAAAATATTCAAAAAAAAAATCTATTAAGATATGAAATTAATAATCCTGAGAAATCAAGAATTTGAAAACAGTGTAATAATTGAAACCAAGTTCATAGCAACTGTTCTATGACAGAAAAATTGTGCACAAGGAGTAAGTCTCCTGAGGATACAGTCTTAACCTTGGTTTTATTCTTTAACAGAGATACTGTAATAATTCAAAATGAGAAAACACACAGACTGTGCAAACAAATTCAGAGCTTTTTATCACTCTGACTCTACCAGAAACATCTTGTCAAGTATCTGCATCTTGTTTAGTGAATCTGACTTGGGCTGTCTTTGTTCATGCCACTTAGCTTTAAATGAACCTTAATTTCTTTCTCTTGTGTAACAGCATGGGCCCAAAGGAACCCATTAAATCTTCTATTACTGCCTCCTGGCAAAGAGCAGATGAGACTCATTTCACAAGTATATCCCATTTTACTCATGCTGTTAGCTGAGCAGAAGTACTGAAAGTTGCTTAATTCTTGCATAGAGAGTTAAAAAAGGTAAATTCAAATATTCCACCTCCTCCCTTCCCTTCATGCATTAACATCTTTCAGCTATTCTAGTCCACACTAGGACTAAACCTAAACTATTTGTGATGGATTTCTAAAGTCAAGCCCAAAACAGTATGCTACTGAAGGAAAAAAAAAAAGTTTCCTGATCCCTAATTTTTAAGGAAATAGAATATCAAATGTCTCTTTATCTGGTGACTCATTCCAGGCAGACACTTGTGAACCAGGAGCACTGGGTACAACTCAGGGACTGGATATTCCTAGGTTAATATAAACAGTCATTTTAGAGCTCCTGACACTGAGGACTGCATGCGTTCCTCTGAAGTATAAGCAGTCATTCCTATTCCACGGTGGGAGACACAAATCCAGGGGATCAGGTTCAAATCACCCTGAGCCACACTGGACTTCACTTCACTTCACCTATTTCCAGCCCTGTTTCCTTAACTGCAGCGTCTGTACCTTTCTTTAGATACACAGTTTAGCAAACACTGCAGCATGAACAGTTCTGTGAAAATGAGATGGTATGGTGCATTGGAGACTACACACTATTAAAAACTACTTCTAGCAATTCTTTAACATCAAACAGCTACGGATTTTTGGTCCTGAAACCTACAAACTTGTCAAGGGCATTTTACATAGGATAGTACAATTTTCCATCTTGCTATTGTGAAACATCTATGGATGCTTTAACTCAATGGCTTAATATGGTCTCTCCGGTCTATAAAAGTGTGAATGATTAACATATTAGACATGATATATCAACATACCTCCTGCTCTGATTCAAACCAAAACTAGGCTGTCATGTGTCATGTGTCAAAGTGGAAATGCCATTAACACTCCAGAGTGTTACAGTTTTTACAAGATTACAACTGCTGACAATTCATTATCATACCTGGAAAGGATTTTCTATCATTATCGAATCGTAGCAAAAATGCCCTGGTTTGGGCAGGAGGAGATACAATTTTTTCCTGGTATCTGGCACAGCGCTGTATTTGGGATTTAGGATGAGAATAATGCTGATAACACACTGATGTTTTAGTTGTTGCTGAGCAGTGGTCAAGGACTCTTCAGCTTCCAACTCCACGCTACCATGGAAAAGGATGGGGGGGCACAAGGAGCTGGGAGGAGACCCAGCCATGACAGCTGATCCAGACTGAGCAAAGAGACCTTCCACACCACAGGGTGTCATGCTCAGCATATAAACCCATGGGGGAAAGGTGTCTGGGGGCTGGGCTGCTGCTCAGGAACTGCCTGGCTATCAGTCAGCAGGTGGTGAGCAATTGCATTTGCGTCACTTGTTCTGTATGCACTAAGATCATTACTGATGTTTTCCCTTCCTTTTCTGTCCTATTAAAATGTCTTTATCTCAACCCACAAATTTTACTTTTTTTGGTTTTTTTTCCCTGATTATCTCTCTCCTCCCACTGTGGAGCAGGGGTGAGCAAGTGTCGTTTAACTGCCTGCCAGGTTAAACCACAACAATTGGAAAAAGAGGTGTATGGGGGTGATTTATGCTCAGTTATCAAGAGACTTGGAAAATCCCATTAATGTAAGAATTCCCCTAGGCAAGTCATGATTTTGTGGAAAATCTGCTACTAACTGTGAACAGCTGTCTTTCAAAACCTGTTCTGAAATTAATGTCACGCAAAATACAGAGTCAAAACTTCCCTTTGCCTGATTTTGCTACTAGCAAAATTTTGATATCTATAACCAAAGACAACCCAAAGACCACTCTCCTGGTTTGACACTTCATTTTTTCCTGTATACACGATTTTAATCACACAATGTAATAATACACAATTATTATATCTAGACATACAGAACTGAAATAGCTTTCTATATTTTAAAATTGGATCCCACAAGCAATCTGAAGTTATTTTTTATGATGGGATGTTCCTCTGCTTTCTAGGTCTTAGCCACATAGTTTAGAACATGCAAAATTGTTTGGGGTTACAAGATTTTTCACAGTTCCACCTGCAATCAACAGATATCGAAGGTGGCAAAAGAGCTTCTTGGCATTTATGCATTATGTGGTCAAACAAAGCCTAGGCATCCTTTAAAATTCCATACAAATTCTATCTTATAGGCATGAGCTGATGACTTTTGAGAGTATTGCTTTCTCAGTGCTAACCAATATTTACAATGCTCAAAGTTATTTAGAAAGAATCCAAGAGGTTATACAGCAGCAATAAATGAAGCTATACAACTATAAGGTCACACAAAAAGTAAGATGGTACAAGTTAAATGCAGAAATCCTGTTTTGAAAAATGTTTACATTCTATGAGAATTAGTAGAAAGAAACTCTGAGCTCAGAAAGCTGCTCAAGGCTATAAAAGAAACCTATAGCAGAAATAGAAATTGACCTTTCTTATGATGCTTTGCTCTGTGTTGTTATAAATATGATTTAAACTATTATTTCCATTTCACCTATCAGTGCTGAGTGACAAAATAAGAAATCCTCCCTGCAGGAGGTAACTTACATTCCTCTTCCTTTGGATCAAGCTGTGTAACACTGACAGATAAGCGATCTACACGTTCTTGTAGGGAGTTGACTCTAAATGAGAAACTGTGTGCCTCATTGAAAAGTTCACCAAATATATCTTCAGCATATTTACCTGAAACATGGAGAAAAAGATAAAATTGAACCATACCACAAGACAGGAAAATGATTTCTTACTGTTTTAGTTAAGCAATTCTAAGATGCATGAGTATCACTTGTAACAACCTGTACTTACTGAGCCCATTAAGAGCCCTTTAGAAAAGCAAATAGAAGTTAAATACTTAATGTGCAACTTATTTACTAGAAATGAAATTATTTAAAATGTTACAGGACAGATATTCAGCTGCTATAAAATGATTTAACTATGCTGGTATGCATGGAACTGCATATTTTCTTGGATATTTCTACAAGGACAACTTCCACCATCTGAAGCTTCTCCTGTCTGAGTGATAACTAATCTTTACATTTACCTCAACACAGTTCTCAAAATGAAGCACAGCTTTCACTCCTGCTGTAAAAAGAATGTTACAAAAAAAAAGGAAGATCAGATATTCACAAGTAGGTAAATTAGAAACAGCCTATTCAAAAATACACACTAAAATAATAAATCCTGCTTTGAAGGATCAAAATTCTAATAACTGACCCATTTACACTGAAGTAAAAAAACCCCAAACAACCAAAAACCCCTCATTTTTTCACATCAATAGACATCATACTTTTACCACAAAAAAGCAGGAGATTCAAATATTATGAGAAAAGGATCATTAATGAGTTTCTCTTCTACAGAGTACTCCACATACTGCTTCTAATGCTCTCCAGACTCCATTTGAGTAGTCTGCCAACGTCACTGGAAAAAACCCACCAGATTACACAGCAGAATGTGTAGCCACACTTCTGAAATACAACCTGATAGCTTTCAAAACCTTCTATGATACTGTGCATACGTAATTCATGTACTGCTTGTGCACTTATGTTGGTTTTGGAAGTATGAATCTCATAAATTTCTAACTACCTGCTTTGCACTCCAGTTCTGACAGGTATAAAAGGAAAGGATAGCTGTGGAAATTCTGCCTTTGGTGAGCAATACTTCTGGAAGTATACATAAAAACAAGGACATTTTTATATAAACACATAAAAAACCAAAAATTAAATCCCTGCAGGTACTGTGGAAACTACTTAAAGATGCTGCGTAGTAAGCACAAGGCCAGCACATACCATTTATTAAGACTTAGGTAACAGCAATAGAAAACCAGCATGACTATAAACAAGGGAGTATAAAAGAGGATACCAGAAGAAATGTACAGAAGAAGAAAACAGAAGAGGAACAACTAGCAAACTAACAATAAATATTCTTTCAAAGACATGAGGAATAAGAAAGCCTGCCAGGCAGTCTGCAGAGCTGACTGGCAATGAAAATATAAAGGAATATAGAGAAGACAAGACCCCTGTGGACAAGCTAATTTAACACTTTCCACTGGTGTCCACTGAAGGGAACTGGAGAAACCCTGATGCCAGAACTCATTGTGAGAGGATCAAAGAAATTGAAGGGACTATATAAAAACCACAAAACTAAATGAACAAAATGATCAGCAAATATTAGAAACAACCGTAAATCTCCTTATACACACTGAAAAACACAACAAGAAGGTTCAACATTTTTTCGTGTAACATCTTGAGAGCTTTAGAGCTACAGGCCCATAAGCCTGACATCCATACAAATTAGTACAGATCATTATGAAGAACTGAATTAGCAGACATATGGATGACTCATGACAGAAGAGGCAGCACAGCTTTTGTATAGGGAAATCTCTGATTGGTCTAGAAGCACATAGATGGAGAGCTATGATCTACTTTCTCTCTTTCCAAGAGAGTTCAGAAAGTCCTTAATCAAAAGTTTTGGGGAAAACTTAACAGATGGGGCATACAAAAGAAATGGCACAGATAAATAATTCCTCAAAAGGTAGAAAACAGGGCATAGGAGTAAATCACCAGTCTTCCCAGCTGAGACAGGTGAGTTCTAAGTTTCTATGCTGGGATCTGTGTTATTTAATATATGTGTAAATTACTTGGAAAAGAAAAGAGATTAACGTTTGACAATGATACAAAGTCATGAAAAAGAAACACACTGAGCATTAGAAAATAAAAACCTCAGCTTGCTGGAGAGGCTTCCAGGCTGAAAGTGCTGGGAGCAAGCAGGGAGATTAGTGGGAATATCCTCCATGCTGTCTTGCTCTCATTCTTGGAGCAACTGCTAATAGCCACAAGGAGAAGCAGGTCAAAGGCACTCCCATTCTGAGAACCTTTGTCTCATAGCACAAGTCCACAGAAAAATACAGACAGAAAGTCACTAAAAGTCTTTTCAGCTGGCAACTCACCTATCAAGACTTTCTAACACATGTCTCAAAACTCTGAAAAGCTTATGTTCTTTAACCTGTATCTGAAGCAAGCTGAATTACTTAAGAATGTGATCCACTAAGAACAAGACTGTTGAAGTTGTAATACACAGATGTTTAAAATTTAATGCATTTCAGATAATATGTTCAGAAATATTAATTTTAATTAGATAACTCACATAACATTCAGAGACATACAAACTAAAATTAAAATTAAATATAAAATTTCATGTATGGAATCAAAAATTAATTTAGGGGCAGGGCTTTAAAATCCAGTGACATCCCTTTTATAGGTGTATTTTGAGGCTAAATTTTTATCTGTATCATTTCATCAGACTTAAAATTCATCTGCCTCATTAATGAGATCCAATTGCAAATAATCTGTCTTGGAAATCTTTTCATTACGTTGCATACGGCCGCAAACATACTGCAAGGAATAATTTGTCAATGCTTATGAACACTAATCCTCAAATGGGAAATACATTAAAAACAACCTGTTGTGTTTGAAGTGGCATGCCAACCATGATGTTTCCACCTACTTGTGTGTTGGTGGTCTCTTTATTTAGCCAGAGGTATTTTTAACCAAATGCTTCCTCTAGCAAAGCAAAATGTTTGCTTTTTGTGAATGGTACAACTACCATTCCAAAGAACACTATATGTGAATGTATAAATATGTTCATAACACACAGAACCTGATATTTGTGTTGCCAGCTCCGTGTATTCTACAGGAATTTATCTTCAGTTTTGAATGGATTACAAAGGACACAATTACAGGTGGTAATACTGAACAAAGTGTCACAAATAAGCAAAAGAAAGTGTGAGAAAAAAGCACGTTAGTACACAAAGCTGATCTCATTCCACATAATTTATAGGTGATGTCAGAAGAGTAAGAATGCAAAATTAATTCCATTATACACATTGAATATTCCAAAGTATCATTAACACTTCAGAAAATTTATAGTATTATGGGCCTGCAGAAAAACTCGACTCTTGTTTCACACAGTACGATAAAGAGAATTACAGTTCACTGTGACAATTAAGATATTAACACCTTAGGGCCTGCTCACAGTTGGATACATAATACCAGATCAGAAAGATCAGTTGTCTTATTTGCCTACTAAATTAAATGACAATATAGACTTCTGCAATTAAATTAATTCAATGTTTGTGAAAAGCTTATTTTACTGTATTTGCAAAGCCTGCTTGGCATTTATTTTTATTAACAGAGCACTTCAATAAAATTTAAATAAGAGAACATTATTATTGAGTTTTAATGAAGGAATTTATTATTCACCTTATTATTCTTTTCATAACTTTTCCTCATGTACCAAAGGGCTCTGATCACAATTAAACCTTCGGTAACAAAGGGATACACGAATGCAGCTCTCTCTGCTGTCAGTCAGTATCCTTTTTTTGTGACAGACAAATAAAATGTCTTGGAAACAATGTTCTGTCCTTCCTCCCCTCAACAGCTCACATGTACTTTGATGGCTTTTTGAACAACTCTTTTTCTGACTTTTAAACCAGACCTGTGAGCTGAAAGCAGAACAGTAGCTAGTAGATACTAACTGAAAACAGAGTAAAAATTATAGTGCTGACTGCCTTCCTCATTTTTTTTAAATTAAAACCACCAAAACATGTATCATCTACTCCATTTCCATTTATTACCATGGCAATAAGTGTACAATGGTTTATAAAATGCCAAAAAAATACTGATCGGTTTTACAGTGCTTTGTTCACACCAAATGTTCCCTCTAATTTGTTTTATCTCCTAATTTCCCCCCATAATTTCTTAAGCATTTGTCCAGCCTCCCTGGCTTCTATCCACAAATGAATAATTGCTAATTAACCAACGCACTAAAATTAAGATATACCAAGGTAAAAGAAATGGGGGGGTTTGTCTTGTTCTGGGGGACTGGGTATGTATCAGATGAACTGAAGTCAACCACAACCTCCACATCAGGCTCTGGACAGTATTTTAGGCTAATTAAATAAAGCATGATTGATAAAGAGATGTCTTCAAAGACTTTATCATTGTGGTGTTCAAATTCTTAGAACCACACTGAGGATCAGGGTGGACACCAGGAGTCCTCTCAAAACTCCAGCCCTTAAACCCACCTGAACTTTGGCATTCTCAATGCTGTATCTGTTGGCAAACCCTA
This sequence comes from Bombycilla garrulus, assembly GCA_013400315.1. Taxonomy (NCBI): domain Eukaryota; kingdom Metazoa; phylum Chordata; class Aves; order Passeriformes; family Bombycillidae; genus Bombycilla; species Bombycilla garrulus. The sequence continues at coordinate 104,984 of VXBU01002210.1, forward strand.
AGGAAAGGCCATCTAAATTAATCATTTTGCAACCCTAGATCAGTTACCAACAGATTTAGTTACAGGCTCTCAGACAATGAATGGGACACGAGTCCTGAACTAGGACTTGTGGAAGAAGTCACTTCTTTAACCATCCTTCTGCATTGTTAAAGAAAAAGAGATCCAAACCCTTCAACAGCTGCATCCCAGCCCCCTGCAGCACCCTGCAGGTCAGGTATGGCATTGGCAGCCTCTGTGAAACATGGTCTGAATCTGATGTAGCTGCCTGGATAAACACATCGACCAGGCACATCGCTCAGAGCCATGAACCAGCATTGGTTTTTGAACTCAAAAGGATGGCTGGCAAAACTCAGGTCAATGCAAGATGCAGCAAGCAGGACATTCAAAATAAGATAATTGTTCAATCTTGTCAGAAGCATTGATCTTAATTAACTCAGCCTTAAGTGATCTGTCAGACTTCTGTGCCTCAGTGGTGTGTGTGTACGTGTGTGTGTTTGCATATTTTAACATTTACAAACCTAAAATCTAATCCAACACATTTATCATTGAACTAAACTATAAAAATACTTCATATATTAAATATGTGCTGGCATTATTAAGTACAAAGTATAATGAAGGGTTATGTCACTAAAATTAATACTATTTGATATTAAAACAGTAAATATGCTGATATATTGAATCAAACAAACCCCAAAATAATATTAGTTTAAAATATGAGTTTGGCAATTCTTAAAAAATACGTATAAATTGGTAAAACATCTCAAAGAATAAGTTTAGAATTTACTATACCCACCTATAATCTATCATTCCTTGATTTCTATTATTTCATTCCTGTTCACACACTATATAGTATTTTTGTCCACTACATTTTCTAAAAAATAAAGGTACAGAGCAAGAGTAGCTGTATAACCTGCCATGTCCCACTTCCCAATCCCTTCCCAGTATCCTTACACTATGAAAAATGACATTATTCACTATTGAATAGTTCCTTTCTACACAATATAGCGTATTCATTAAAAAATATTCTCTCAAGATAATTAGTTGCCACATAAGGCACTCATAATATATAACCAAGGTTCCTTTATAAAGCAAAACAGGAAAGATATTCTAAGTCTATTAATATGTTTTTCCTCCTCCATTATTTCTGACATATAATTGAACATATGCATAGCCTGTTGATTCAGCTTCAGATCTTCACTACATAATTTACTTTTTAGAAAAAAATTAGATGTATCTCAATTTGAAAGTCTGGGCTTATTTCTCATCAAGATCATTTCAATCTCACAGCTCAGTGATTAGGAAACAGACTAAAAGCTAGGAGATTGAACTTGGAGATAAGAACTTTGGTAGATCCTTGGGAACTTCATTGGTCATGGCTGAGCAAGCTCTGAAAAATGACATACTAAATACATATTAGCACTGATGCTAATTAGGAGCTCTCATTATGGAAGTGTGAGGGCAGTCCACAAGGATTATAACAGGAGTATCAGAGTACTGAGGAGACAACTTGATTCCTTTAGCCAGGAAAACTGAACCAGATGTTTATCAGACAACCTGACTAGGGCATCAAATGTATCAAATAAACTTTGTTAAAGGCCTTCTTGAGAGCAGGTCTGATGCTTCTCATTGACACAGAAAAAGAAAAAAGTCAGCCTTCAAGAATCTTCAGCCATGGAAGTCTGAGATATCATTTGTTACCACCCACTGAGGACACTATCAAGTAAACTAGCTGAGATTACCATTATGTATTCAGAAATCTGTGAAAGAGACTGCTGAGAGCTGAACTTATGTGGAAAGTAGCAGTGCTAATGATCATTTCACAGGGAAGTCTTGCTCTTCCTTTCATTTCTAACATAACTTGAATTCACTGCTTTATGTAGGCAAGGAATTAATGACAGATGGGACCTTTTTTTGCTAACACATAGCTGCTTTCAGTGAAACTTTACTGACCCCTTGCTCATCCTCTCATTACCACGTGGGATGGACACAAAACAGTGTTGCATTGCCACTGCTGCTAAGACAACATCAAGAAACCAGATGGAAGATTTTGAGAGGATCTCTCAAGCTGAGTTAGCCTTTGGTTTTGAAGTCATCAGTTTCCTTAGCCCCTGTGCACAAGAACACCTCCTCTTGTGTTTCCTGGTGATTGTAGTAAAAATTAATTAAGAGGAGTGACTAATGAAGGAAATTCACAATGAATGTTGTCTTGAATGCACTTGAGAAGGACGGGCAGGGCAAGATGCAACACAGGGGTTCTGCTGTTTCTGGAATACTGACTGAAGCTCTACCTGCAGATCTGCAGAGACTTACTTCCAGTCATGCAGTATGCAGGAACCTTACCATGTGCTGAAGATGTTGTCCACACAGGGGGAAGAGAGAGGCTGGTCTTTGAGCTCAAGAGGCCTGGTCCTAAAAATAAGCTGCAGTCCCAACACCTTGCGGTTAAGTATTTCTGGAGAAATATTTCCCACTTACTGAATGTTAACACCCAAAGCCATGCCAAACAGAAGGTTTTCCTGAGCTGAAGAAGTGTTTCTCACAAGATAAAAGGGTCTCTCACAAGCCGAATGCTTTTGGGGAAGGCACGGTAAGCAAAAAACAAGAAAGAAATGTTAAGCCTGTCTGAGAAGAAAAATAAGGGGGAGAAATAATTTGCTCCAAAGCCAGGCTTTCACTCCTGAAAACTGACAAGGAGCAAGGAAAAGAAAGAATTAGAAGAACATGGTAAAAAATAGATGTACTACACATAAAAGGGAGAAAGAGGGAAAAGACTACAAAAGGTTCAATGTTAAGTGAAAATTGTTTTCAGTAACATATAAGGCGCTCCAGCTTAGCAGCATTATGCAGCATTCTCTTTGGTTATTCAGAGGTAAAAGAAAAAATGGGGAATGACATCTTGCTACAATTGAATAAAAGGCCTAGTCGGAATGCTTGCAATACAAATACTCATTAAAGGCACATACTCAAAAAGAGAAATGTTCTCCTCCCTAGATGGAAGTGTCAGAGGCTGGGGCCGAGAACAAACCCCATCAGTTAGGTCTCTTATGTGGTACCAAGATTCTGTGTCCGGGGAACAGCTGAATAAAAGGAAAAACAAGATTGGTCAATGGCTGTGAACAAAACGAGGAGGCTACATTCACACAAGAGAACTATTTATCTGCCTTCTAACAAAGGCACAGCTGCACAATGCTATCAGTTGTGTTTCCTGTATGCAGGAATGCTATGGCCTGACATACACCAACGTATAGAGAACCGGAGTACGAATGTACGTGCAGCATTGCTGCAAACATTAGGTAAGCACTTCCTCAAAGCAGATGCTGTTAGAAAGCGAGAAATACAGGGAAGAATGGCTAGGAAACTATGACAGCTGTTGCTGTTGTCCAGAGAGTTTCTGTTCTGCCACAGTGCTAAGAAAAGCTGTCAGAAAACAGATCCTTTTATGAGGTAAGAGAAGACTGGGAATAGATGAGGGGGAAAAAAATTACTTACCGGCAATTTTGTATGTTGTATCAAGACAGACTGACATGTTTTCATGCTTCAGGGATAAAGCAAGAACTATCACTCAAAGCAGAAATAAATATTTCATCCTTTCATCTCTACTTCTATTAAAGGTCAAAAAATTTCTCAAACTGAACAATTAGAAGCAGCACATCAAAAAAGCTATGAAAGGTTTGATAATTTTTGTGGAGACACATAGTAGCTAACACTGAAATACTGATGTAAAGCTCTTTTAATTTTATACTGGAACACAAGAAAACAGAATTCCTGTCATTTCATAGGTATTGTTTCTGTTTGTATATCCAATTTAAATGTAGTATCCAAGATCATAGAAACACAATCCTGTTCAGGTTAAAAGACCTCCAGAAGTCATCTAGTCCAACACCCTGTGCAAAGCAGATCCAGTAAGATCCAGCTACCTGACTAACCCAGTTGAGTTGTCAGTATCTCCAAGAATGGAGATCCAGTGACTTACATGACAAAACTTCATACTTATTTTTCCTCAATAATGACTTTTGGTATTGTTTAGAGTTCTGGAGGCTCCAATTCCATGACAGCACTCTTCCTCCATATCATGTCAGAAGAAAGGTTAAGACTGCCTGGTCATGAGAATCATAACCACAATGGCAGAAGATTGATCCTTTCTTTGAGGGTCAGTAAACAAAAAATCTTAGAGACAGAGATGACTGATGGGTAATCAGGTCAAAGACCATTCATTTAAATTTGCATAACTTTACCAGCAAAAGCAAAAGCAGCTTTAGTTTAAAGGAAACGAAACCCTACTAGAGCTCTCAGTTTCCACCCTCAGAATAAAGCCTCATTTCGTCTACAACTTAAAGGCTGATTCTCAAGCATACACATTATCCATGGAAAACAAAAAGGGAAGGACTGCAGAGAAGCTGGTTGCCAGGGGAGTGCTGCAAAACCATGCCTGCTGGCTGTGACTCACAGGCAACTACTAAAATTTATCTGCATGTCAGCAGACCTTGCTGTACACCCCTAGCAGTGACACACCAAGTGAAGACTGGTTATTTGGGTTTTGAGACACGAAATTCCCATTCCAGAACTCCTGAATATTTTTTAATTTGTATTGCTCCTAGCATAAAGAGGGAGAAAAGCTAAAAGAATTCTGGAACAAAATACTTTCACAAGTACCCAAACCTTTGTAACATGATCCCCATTTTTAAAGAAGAGTCCTTAGCACTGCCGAGAAATAAGGACTATTTTGCAAAACATGTTCTATTTTAATTGCAGGGAAAAAAAGTTTAGGCATTTTTTTTGTTGAAAACATACACAGTATGAGATAAAAACGTGGTATAAACACATGAATGTATGTTTCAGGGAAGAGCCACGCTGCTTTTACAAAGAGGAGTTATGCACAGTTATGGCTACATTCCCTTGCAAGTGTTTCTCTGTGCTATAAATTAGGCAAACCATGTAACAAATGTGCGAGCATTCAATGGATATTCTTAATTTCTTTTTTTCTTCCTTGAGTTCTTTCTGTTCTAGCATGGATTAATCCTGAGCTCCTCACAAGCAGCAGCACATACAACATCAGAAGCTCTGTATACCAAGAAAACACAGCAAAGGCAGCTGAATCTCAATAGGTCAGTCTGAGACCATGATCCCGAGTTAGAAGTTACTGTTGGGTTTTTTAGGGTCAAATAATACTTCCAAATGAAAATGACAAATAGATATTTGGCTTGCCAACTACCAAAGCAAATCCCCCCAGATGAAGCTTATAATCACATAAGAATTTTTAAAACAAGCAAACTAAAATAAAATAATACAAGATTAATAAGAGTAACTTGGAAGGGGAGGCTAGTACATGAGCAGCTAGTCTGGGAAGGGCTCTTGGCAGAATGAAGCAAAACCCCAGATAGTGATCATATACTGCATCCTGATAAAATACGAAATGCTCTTGGTTCACTGAAAAGTATTTAAATGGTTATTTTCCTTTGTTGCTGCAGCTGTATTAGTAATGTTCATATTTATGTGCTGTAAGCATTCCTGTCTCAATTCCATAACTCAGTGTCCTCAATTAAGTCTTCCACCTAATGGCACCCTAACAGCTTTGAAAGGCTGCCACAGCAGACATCATACAGCATATCCTCAAACCAATAATTAAATCAATCTAATCAACAAATTGGGCTATATCACCTGTGACTCTAAGAAAATGATGGAGCTGAAAGACTTTTCACATTGTACATGTATATATGTGCACATTTAAATATTTAATGTGATGGTAGTTTTAGTAATTCCTAGTGGTTAAAAAGGACTTGTAGTATTGGAAATTCAAAATGTGATCGTGCTGGTTCATCTGACAGCTTATTAAATTGCTGTAACTTAAAGAAAAAACAAGCCAGAGATCAGCCTTTTCAGCAAAACTCCTTCAGAGTTTCAGAGCTTGAGAAGAATTCACTCCTCTCAAGTGCACCAAGGGTGCAATTGTTGACAGAGGGAGAAGAAGGAATGATATCTTAAATATCATATAATAATTACATTTTTGGGTTTACTATTTCAAAAGGCAACTCCTCTTTTTTCCTGAATGACCACAACATGATCAAGGGTTTAAGCAGAGAGAATTAAGCAAGCAGTGATATATTTCTCAGTAAGTCATATTCCCTAATCAGGAATTGCTCTAAGGTTAGCATTTACTGACTTCATTAATTACTAGCTATCTTCTCCTGTCACATTCCACCGGTAACAGAAATATATGGATGAAGTGCTTTAAGACATGCTGCTAGAAAAGGTCCTAGTTTTCTTTCACAGATGTCCATGCTAGACACTACCCACAGAAGCACTACATTCCAGACCTAGTGACAATTTTCTACTGAGAATTTGAAAAGGTATTTGTACTTCAAACACTGTGACTGTAAAATATAATAGTTCTAAATACAGCTATTAAGACAAGGTACTTACTTAGGCTACTCAGTTGTCTGATTATATTTGCCAAGGAGATATTGGTGACACATTCCAACTCATTCTTGATACCTCGGGGCAGAGCTGTGTGGCACAAGTGCCTGGGGTCTATGTTCCTTTTTACCAGCGGCATTCTGAAATGTACCAGAGGACCAGCAAACCTGCGAAGAAAATAGACACGGTACTGTTATAATTTTAATTGTAAATATTTTAAATTCAGGTTATGTCTGAAGTTAAATTGACTAATCCTAACAGATAAAAACAGCTCCATAGTACTGAAGGAATTCATTGCTCTCTGAGTACCTAAATATTTTCTTCTTTGCCCAAAAAAAGCTTTTTTCATTCTCTCTTGTTAAGTATTTACCTGATTCAGATTCCAGTGAAGTGACAAATAATTTTTTACAGTTGGTTTTTTTTTGGTTTTTTTTTGGTTTTTTTTTTTAATCCCCCACCCCCCTAAAAAAAGACAGGAAAATCTCTGCAGTAGAAACCCATTAGAGAAAGACTGTGTTCTTGATGGACTACTTCCGTATTCAGGGCAAACAAAGTCCAACAAAAAGCCCCTTTATTATGAGGTCAAAGTCAACTTCTAATCTGAACATCACTTCTAAATCATACATAGTCAAGGTAAGAAAAGAGAAGATGCCCTTCCCCCTGGCACTGCTACTGACAATTAATTCAGCTAACAATGCATCTTCCACAGTAGACTTGTAGTGCAATATCCTCCAGGACTTAGAAATCTACCCCTTCACACTTTTCAAATCCAAATGCTAAATACAGCAAGAGTCTTTACTAGTTCTACAGACAGCATAAGAAGTGTCTCAGGCTGCAAATCCCAGGCTGGTAATTTTCTGCACCCATGATTGGAAGGAGTTTCCCAGAGGGCAAGTTACATCCCTCATCTTATTAGCGCTGCTTATTAAGACCCGTCTACTAAAATTCTTCTTCACAAAAAACTGATTCCCTAAAATTCTGTATTTTTCCCATCATTTGTCATGTAACACTCTGTCAAGACTCCCACTTGATATACAGAGAATGGATACATTTAGTGTCTGTATAACTTATTCTCTCTCCCTTCCCACTGCAGAAGAGATTACAGTTTCTCCAGACCGAAAGGGAAACAGGTTTTCCACAGTGCAACCCATATGAAGTCCCAGTTCCTCAACCACCCAGCCTGCTTGTTTTATCTGCCCTCTGCTTTGAAGTTTCTCAAGATGCAGCCAGGGCTTTGTGTTCAGCCACAGAATGCACCTTCCCTACAGTATATATTGAGCCACTGTTATCCTCACTTGGTCAAAACTGAGAGGGTTTTTTTGCATAATGGGATAAGATAGAGCTGAAATTTTGCTCACCTAGAATGGCACAGTGAATTAGAAGAGGCAAAGGTGACTGTAAAGGAGTACTTTCACCTCACAGACTGCTTAGATTTCTCCTTGCCTCATTTCCTGGGAGTATATTCTTTCACTGAAGCCAGGGCTCAGAGCTGAGGGACCCAGGTGGGATCCTTAAGTGGACCTGAGAAACACCTCTGTGTTTCCAGGATCTGATTGCATCACATTCACTGCATTTTAACATCATGTTTACCACCCTTATTTTCTTGACAGATCAAAAATATTCTATGCTTTTTGTTTTTTATTTTCTAGTAATATCCCAAATCTTTCTAGTCACTAAGTAGTTAAGTACTGAAAAGCTAGACTTTACACACAAACCAAATAAAATAAAAAGTGCAAATCTGAACACTGTCTCAGATAGAAGTGCTGAAGAAGTGTTCATGAATGCTTAACTACAGGTTCGTTATCATGGTTCCCCAACAGAAAATAAAGGAATCATTCTGTCCCTGTCAAAGAAACACAACAAATGATATGTGAGCAATGTTCTACAGAAGCAATTAAATATTAATTCCAAAGCTGAGCCCTTTCTTGATTACTGCTTTAATGACAGTGTTGCATAAATACCAAATAGACAAGTATTTTAAAGATGGTCCAAACAAGTATGCAAATAACTATTTTCACAAAGAAATTTCACACTTTCAACATTTTCTAATGTCTGAATAACGCTGTAGTGGCTGTCCTACACAAACACATAGTATAACAAGAAAAGGTAGCAGTAGAAGCAGTAAGTATGCTAAAAGGTGTGGTTTTCAAACAGGAATAAACTTGGAAGGGAAACAAACAACAGAAGATATAACTGATACCTTCAAAATATGCCTATTGTTTGAAAACTAAGCAAAGTCTGAAGAGAGGATATTTACCAGATTCCCGCAGAAACAAAACAAGGGAGGCAACAAAGGAAAATACCACTTAAACATGCTTAAAACAAAGGAAAAGGCATTTCACACAATGTTTAATAAATTCTGGAACTAACAGGATGCTCTATACAACAGAAGTACCTGCTGGTAATTTGTCCTCTATAGACCTCATATTCTTTGCAGTTTGTTGCAACCACTAGAAGGTCTTGATGATTCCTTCCCAATTGCAACTAGTGATCCCAACACAGGGAGTAACAGGTGTGCAACAGCAAACGGAACTTTACTGTACTCACACAATTTCTTCACTCCTGTAAAAGATGCTTTTCCTAATGTAGTTCATAACAAGAAAGCTGAAAGAAATCTGAAATTGCTATGTTTATTATATAGCTTTAGAGCTGTGAAAGATGAAGAGAACCAAAAAGGGCATTGTTGCAAGCTATTATATCCTTTAGGCAAAAAAGCAAAGAAAATACACACATACTCCCCCCCTGCCTCAGCTCCCAAACCATGCATTACCCAAGCCACTGGGGCAGCAAAGGAAAAATTCATTCCTAGATCATGAAATCCTGTTACCATGTCACTCCCAAGTAAGCCCTGGAAAGTGTTCATAACCCCAGCCAGGCAGAAGAGAGAAGCAGCTTGTCAGTGCATAAGAGGATCTCTCGGTTGAGAGGTTACATGACACCTCCTCAGAGGTTTACAGCTCTCCTCCTGTCACACAGGTCTCCCTCCCTCCACTCAGCTCCGCCGCTTCCCGGCTCAGAACTCAGGAAGGCAAGGCAATCCTCAAACACAACTGCCTCCTCTTCCCCGCAATTCCATGCAGATCTTCGGAGGCAGCTCTTCTGAAGTGAAGCGGCACTAGTTTACCCTCAGTTAACTGGAAGTACTTCACTCCATAGAGATCTTAAAATGAAACTTCTCTTTACAAAGAGATGCCGATGTCTTTTGGAGAGCCACTATTGAAAACTCATCTGCCCCACTTCCTATACATCCTTTGAAGCACTCTGAATCCACTTGAGAAGCCAACTCTAATCTCCTTTGCAAAACCCTTTGCTACTTCAGTTGCACAATGGCTGGCACAAACTCGTCCTCCTCACATATGTTTTGAGTATGAGTACAGAATACAACTGTGTGTACATTAACGCCTGCCCAATGTTTTTGTTAAGCTGCCATGCTTTCATATGTTATTTTTCAGGAATTAGGTAAAACGCTCAAGTTCCTTTTCAATTGGTTCCTATTACTTAAAAAACTAGCCGAACAACAGCACTAAAAGAGAGCTAATTAAAATGTTTTCAGAACAGCCTTAGTGAGATTTGAGCACACTTCTTATCAAAAAAGCAAGTTGTTGAGTGTGTTGCACAGTCCTCTTCAGCTATCAGGGGTCTTAGGGGGTGAGTGAGACTCTTCTCTGTCTCATGGTTCTCAAGCACTGCTGGCAGTAGCTCAGAAACCTGCTCTCAGGGCACCTGCCCCCCACGCCCACAGCCCTTGGCTCCCAGCAGAACAGTGTCCCCAGCTGCTGGTGCTCACAAGAAGCACTGAGCCAGGAAACAAGCTATCACTTTCCCTTCATCATCCTCCTGTAGAAATATTTCAGAATTGCAAGATGTGTGGAGAAATGTTACATGACTTACTAGAAGCTTGTGAAAAATCTGAAATGTCTAGTCACAGAAATGATTCAGGTTTTCTAACATGTACAGTAAGACAAGAGGGAATGAAAGCACAACAATAAGGTGGGGAAAATGAACAAACCTGCCCAACAGTTTAACTAGAAATCAAATCACACTTCAGTTTCATTTTCAGAAGACTAATAAAATTTCACAATCACACGGTTTTTATAAATGAAAGTTTACTTCTGATTAGGTAGCATTTCATCCTTACTAAAATTGTCATTATTTTCTTAGCATTAATGAAAGATATGAATCTATTGTTTTTTATAACATGCTAATAATCCAGCACTGAAGGCCCTTGCTTTGATAGAGTCAAATTTATTTTCAGTCATTTCTAGGGTATATCTTTAGACCTCAGTATTACAATACTACTTGTAATTTTCCTTTAACAACGTGCAACAGCAATGCCTTTCATATGCCCCATTTAATTGATCACGTTCCAGCTGCTGGCAGAACAGACCACAGTTTCAAATGCAACAATCAATTTAACACTTCCCCCACCCACCCTAGGAAACACAAACAGAATATATAATAGTTTTTATATTTGCTTATATAATCGTGTACTAACTGCATCTATGCTGTACACAAGCTAATAAATAAAACTCAAATCTGTTAACAAATCTGGTAAAAGCAGAATTGCGTAAGTTAAAAAACCAAGCTCATTCTCCTGGCAAATTTTCTTTTAATTATATTACAAGACATCATCATAAGTCATACCAGTAGCAGAAAATCCAAAGATGAAGTTCTTATAATGCACACCTCTACTATGAAAGGCAAATGTGCAAAGAATTCGTGATCCTTGTTTTTCTGCAGCTCTCACTGCAAGATCAAGATCAGGTACAAGTTTAAGAAGAAATCGACACCCACAGTGTGATGTCCTTCAACAAAGTAGGCTGCAACCACCTACTGCTGAGTCAACACAACAATTTTAAAACTCTAAAGCCAATTAACATGCCTTAAAGGATACATTTCAGAACAGACAAGATGACAACTGACATCTTAAACTGGCAATTCAACAGAAATGTGTTAGAGTTTTGAAATCCTTTCTTTGAAATCCATGTTGTGAACCATGTCACAGAATGGAAAACCATCTCCTTGGAACATTTCCCTCAAACCTCAGTCTTCTGCAATTTACTTATAAAAATTTTTCTAACTGCAACTAACTAGACTTTATTGTAACTAAAAAAAGACATGTGAAAGAAAATAAATGTGGAATATGTTACTGAAATGTGATGCTCTTTCAGAAAGAGTGTCAAATGAATCACTTGCATCTTAAGACCTTTTATACTAGATTGTCTACTCAAAAAACTTGTTACACATTTATAGAATCATAGAATAACCCGAGCTGGAGGAAATCCACCACAATCATCAAGACCAACTCCTGGCCCTGCACAGGACACTCCAAGAATCACGCCTTGTGCCTGAGAGTGCTGTCCAAACGCTTCTTGGTATCAGACAGGCTTGGTGCAGTAACCACTTTCCTGGAGAGCCTGTTCCAGTGCCCAGCCATGCTCTGGGTGAAGAATCTTTTCCTGATATCCAATCTAAGCCTCCCCTGACCCAGTTTCATGCTGTTTCCTCGAGTCCTGTCACTGGTCACAAGAGTTTGGTCAACCTAAGGAGCCATGCCTACAGAGGGCATAGAATGGAAGCTGATAATTTTGTTTTTAATTAAACCACAGAATCACCACTAAAATTTAATATTTTATTTGTAGTCACAAATATAAAAAAATACTGTTCCCTAAGTAATAACAACGTCTTTCAAAATGTTCTCTAAACATCCTGTTGCTGAACTGAAGATAAGATTATTCAGGAACAGATTAATATATCAATGGGTCACTGAAGGCTCTAGCTCAATAAAATTGTATAGGAAAGCATTTCATTAGCAAGAGAGTAATTAACAGATTGCAAAAACCAACCTACCTCATATAACTGTAAAATATATTTTAAAATTATTTGTAATATTTATTCTGCATTTAATATTGACTGACTTCTGTATTGTATTAATTGTCTGTGGCAATTAGGATTTTCCTCCTGTAGAACAACCTGTTACCATCTCGGCACATCTGTCACGTCAGATAAGCAGAAAAGAGAGCACAGTCACAAATATGGGTAGGACTTGAGTTCTACTCAATCTCTAAGGCTAATTACAGCGTTAAAAAATATTTTACAGCTACTACCATCCAGCCAATTTTCTCTCAGATGTGTATCACAAGACTATTGTCTCTCCCCCATGTCTGTATGCACACCTGCACACATACCTGCACATTCATCTTTAAAGCACAAGAAAAAATATTTGAAAATCAATTTGGATTTGATTACAAACTACAGCCACATCTACTTCCTTGTCAAAATTTAAAAGCTTAATATTTATTCAGCTAAACAAATGAAACAAGGGGCAATAATTTTTTACACTGGAAAAGAAAAAGCTGTATTTTAAGCCCTATGTAGCTTGTGACTACCATGAATTAGTATCGTAAAAGTGAAGGCAATTTTGGCAAGCTGTGGGTGGAAAGAAATTGAGTGATTAATAATTTGTATGCTGATTTTTAAGAGCTTTATCTGTGATACATTAGCTTTTCAAGAAAATCTTAAATAGCCACTGTCGCTGAGATGACTCTGGTAGTGTCAGCAGAGTTCTGAGTACGGGCAACAGTGCAAAATACGACTCTCCAACAGCAATGCAACAAGTACAACCTCATAGCAGAAACAGCAGCAACATTTCAGAGGAGAAAGTTGACATATCATGTCATAATTACAGGGGCTATCTCAAGTTTGAGAGGAAACACCAGCATATTTTCAGCGAGTGAAACTGCAATCTGGGTCAAGTCAATGAGCTCTGTGTAGCAAAATACATCATCACAGCAAGCGGCAACCACTTCCCACCCTGTGAGTGCAGCCCTCAGGGCTTGCACACCATTTCCCATTCTGCTGGGGAAAATCATTCACCTTTCAACTGTGGTTACAACCCACTCTTTAAATTTGGGCTTTCCTTATGTCCCCACTCACTTGTCTGGAATTCTTCCCACCTATGTTTTGTTTGAGCTGCCTCTGGCCCCTTTTGTCCCAGTATGCAGGTGGGAGAGGTTGTCACCATCATTTATACATCCCTTTCCTCTTCCTCTTCCTCTTCCTCTTCCTCTTCCTCTTCCTCTTCCTCTTCCTCTTCCTCTTCCTCTTCCTCTTCCTCTTCCTCTCCTCTCCTCTCCTCTCCTCTCCCTCACGAAAAAATTCACTCTGCTTACAGGCACAGAGCAAAAACTTTAGGTATCCTAAATAGAAGGAGAGATTATTCAAGTCAATATTGGTTTCTTTTTCCCAACACAAGTGTAAAATGCAATACGGTGAAAAAAACAGCATGTGGATTTTGTAAATCTCATCCCTATTGTTAAGCAGAATTCCTATTAAAGAAATGGAATCCAAACACAAACAATTCAGAGTGAACCAGGCTGCTAACTGTGGCTTTTCAAGACAGGTTCTTTTTACAAAGCTAAACTCAGCTTGTTTTCACATAACTGAAGTTTTTTCCTTTGTTTTCAACTATGGTTTTCCAGAATATAAACAAGTACCTACTGATTTTGCAATTTATTAAACATTAAATGTTACTTCCTTAATTTCCCACTACCTTCCCAACAGTTTCTATCTTATAAGGGTGTCTTTTGAGTTATTCATATCAACTTCAACAAATCGACAGCAAAAGCAAAACAAACAAACAAAAGAATCCAGCCATCATTAGTGCAGTTATTTGTCTTGCTAATAACTGTAAAAATATCTCTGTTAATCTCAATAAAGAAGTTATATAAATCAAACTGCACTTAGAAAAAAAAAATTAAAGCAAATCAGGTTCAACACTACCTACTCTGAACAGCAGGACTGCTGGGGGCAATAAGGCACTAAGCCAGTTACAGTCCTGGCTTACAGACAAAATTCAATAAACAAAGTTAAACATGACACTGTTTAGCATGTCTACAGCAAGAAATATTTAGATTTATAAATTTACTTCACATTAAGTATGTAAAGCGAAAATAGAAATAAGGAAATCATAATGAATTTTTTTTGTCTAACAGCTTACTTCCAAAATACATATAACATAAAAACCACAGAAAACACAAAGACTAAAATTCCTGATTAAAAAAAAACTCTCCTAGGTCTATTAAAAAAATAACATCACTAAGGATTTCCAGATGGTCCAGATGTGAATTAACTGGCATTTAGGCTTGGTTTTCCTTATAATTCTACTTCTTAGTATTGTGAAAAGGAAACTTTTGTTACAGCTATGATGACCCAATCCCTTCCTGACCTGTCATATTTTAAATTTACAAATCAGTAAATAATCAGAAACTGAATAGAATAGAATTGCATTCTTAAATCCAAACTCTAAAGGCACAAAATACTAATCACCAATTTCCTTCCAATATGGCACTAAATTACACCAAAGACTTATAAAATTAATCTTGTGAATAGTTCACAGAAAAGATGAGAATCATTTTACCCAAACAGTAGTTTACAAAAAAACCAAACCAAACCAAACCAAAGGTGTCCATCTATTAATGGAGAAACATTTAAGTCATATGGAACCACAACTCACTTCATTGTTAAGATAGTAATGAAGAAAAAATAGTGACTTCTTGCACTTGTACTTCTATTAAGCCTTCTGAAGTTAATTTAAAAAATATAAAGCATATGCACAACATATTGGCATAATGTACATGTACAGACACAGATGGCTACCTCGAAATAGAAATATTTTTAATTGTTATAAGCAAGATTAGAAAAAGAGCTGTAAAATTTTTTATCAGCCTTACTAAATATTATTCAGAATAGCCTGTACTCATTAATTTTCTCCTAGTGAGCTCCTGTCAGGTCATTTGATTAATAACAATTTTTGAAGTATCCTGGGTTCTAATTTAGGTACAGCCAAGAATGCTTAAATTAATTTTTGATTACAAGTTTTTCTCTTTCCCCCAACGGCTAAAAATGTATTAATGCATAACATAGTATGGAACTTGAAATTGCTTTTTGAGACCTATGTTTTATCTGATGACATTTTTCCTCTCTGTATTAATCTAGTCTTCCTGTTAGCAGTTTCTATGTATAGAGTATAACACAAAAGCTCTATGATGGATTGCAACAAAAAGCTCTTTATTATAGTCTTGACAGAGACAGATAACTAATCCAGTATTAATTTAAAATTAAAACCTTAGTACCAGAACTAAAGGCACCGTTCTGTGGTTTAAGTATGTCTTATCATAACATGCTACCTTTGAAAATTTTCTACAATTTTCTTGAAAATAAGTATTCCATACATTAATAGTTACCTTTGTTACATAGTCCTTTGCCAATCCAGGACAAGACCTATTACAAGCACACGCGAACTTCGTAACAATCTTACAAAATCCACCAAACGCAGACAAAAATCAGTGCCAGTACACTTCCGTTGCACGGATACAACAACCTGCTTTTGAACGGACGATGCTTTGTGGCAGCAAATTATAAATATTCAACGAGAAGGTACCTGCCCTTCCTGGCTGCTGCGCAGAGCAGCCGGGTGGGTGCTGGGGGTTCGAGGCGCTCCAGCCTGGCTGGGCGGCTGCGCTCCCCATGGGCACGGTCCGGACAACTTCCAGAGCTCCTCGCTCCGGGGGAGCCCGGGCTGGGGCTCTGCTGATCGCAGCCAACACCTCCCACGCTGCCCCTTCCAAACAGGCTGGCTCCCGCACCGAGGCATTAGAATTCAGCACACAGTGCCCTGCCCTAACAACGGGGCTGTCCTTACAAAGGAAACACAGACACGCTCCCCCCCGCTGACCAAACTGCCCTTTCTCCCCACACACTCAAGTGGAGAACCCCCTGAAGGCAAAGTGATTAGGAAATAATTATTCCTTTGGTACCAAGCTACAAAGGGTAAATACTAAATTATGATGCGCCAAAAATAAAAGAAACTAGTTACTGTGCATTGCTGAGGAAAGGAAGGAAGGGGAATATGAGAGTCTGGGTGTTGTGTTGATCTTACTGATGAAACTGAGAAAGAAATTGCATATTAATAAAATCGTAAACGATGTCGGGACTCTACAGTGGTAATTAGACCAATGTACAGGGGGCTGTGACTAAGAAATATCACACAAGGCAGGAGCTACTTACGCAGTTCCTGTATATTAACTCAGCAGTGATACACACTATATTGACTAGTACTCCCTTACTAAACTAAGTAACCGGTGTCAACAATGACTGTCGGCAGCTTTTAGTGCCTCAAAACATTTTTAGAGATTTGAAGAAGTGATGCTAGACTGCAAGAGCCACAAAGGACTCATGTATTTAAGAACTAAATCTTCCCTGTGCTTTATGCTATGACACCAAGTGCCTAAATGCGTTTTATGCTTAGATACCAAACCCACAAACGATAGATTATTGGGTTTGATTTTCTTTTTTGCAGTTTTAAAGAAAGAATTAAGACATACCAACTATCAAGAGGGATATAAAGATGTAATAATCATCTTATTACTACTAGCTGAGCTTCTTTGTAGATGAATTTTCCTTGCCTTGTGAACAATGAAATTTCTGAGAAGATGATTTGTTGAAAAGTGTCAATGCAGAGAAACAACATTTTTCCCTGTCTACTGCCATTTATGTTACTGTTTGAAGAGCCATGCTGCAGAAAAAAGGTATTAACAACTACAGAGAAGTTGTTTACTTTTGAACTGAAATATTATTAAATATTCCACACTCCAGAACCAATGATGATGATTTCATAATTGTTTATATTATTATAATATATAAAATATAAAAGTAAATATTATTTTTTAAATTATTTATATTGTGGCAGGTTAGAAACAGATCATTACATCGTTCACTTGGTGTAACACCAAAACTCTCTACTGAAGTGAGTTAAAGACTTGCTAAGTAAAGACTGAAGGACTCAGATGTGCCTGTTTTCTATGCAGTGAAGTGATGTTTGGGACAATAATTTTTCCACTCAAATATCATAATTTAAAATAGGGTATTTCCAGAAATTTCTTGGGTAACCTCTTACAACCAACAACATATCACCCAGACAAAAATATATCAATTCTCTCTCTTTCCCTCTGAGCTTTGTTTGCCTATACTTTCAGATTACATACACTAATTCTTACTTCTCATTGTTTGCAACATTCAGGTATTTATAGATGTCACACTCTTTCTGTGCTAGCAATTCTACTAAGTTATAAATTTCTGTTCTTATTTAGCAGAAAAAAATAATTGAGGGGTCCAGATGAGGACCACAGAGGTGGATCAGAGGGCTGGAGCACCTCTCCTATGGAGACAGGCTGAGAATTGGGGTTGTTCTCTCTGGAGGAGAGACAGCTCTAGGAGACCTTACACCACCTTCCAGTTCCTAAAGGGCACTGCACGAGAGCTGGAGAGGGACTTTTTACGAGGGCACATAGTGATAGGAGACAGGAGAATGGCTTTAAACTGAAAGAGTTACAGTTAAATAGATATTTAATGTTTAGATTGAACTTCAGGAGGAAATTCTTCACTGTGAGGGTGATGAGACACTGGCACAAGTTGCCCAGTGAAGCTGTGGATGCCCCATCCCTGGAAGTGTTCAATAGCAGGCTGGATGTGGCTCCAAGAAACACAGCCTAGGGGAAGGTGTGGAACTAGATTATCTTTAGAGGCCCTCTCCAGTACAAATAATCTTATCTTATGACGTCATTTATTGCTATTGCCTACTCCAAATTTGCAACTGCACAATAGGCCTTGCAAATTCTTTTTTCCCCCCAACTAAGTCACTTGTTTGGATGTCCTTTGAAGGTCGAGGCCTGAGTCCCAGACTCTCAAACTCCTGGTCCTTCAAGTAGCTATTTTGGAATGAAATGAGATTCTTTACAGGATGACATTTAGAACTTGTAATAGGAAGTTTTTTTCTATTAGCCTGATTTATAGGACTTGCAGTGAATAAATAAATTTTTACACAAAATCAAGGAAACTAGTCACGTCAATCTTTATTAAAAAGAAATGTGAGCTACTTGCCTTTCTGTCATAACACCGATGAAAGATTATATAAAAGAAGCAGTATACATTTAGCAAATTTATGTAGCAAGTAGGGATTACATGCATGAGGGTTTTAAAATGAGCTGAATTTTAATAAATTAATTTTAATACTCCATAGTTTCTGCAAGCCGTAATTTTAACACCTTAAAATATTTCATAAGGAAAAACTTATTTTCGAGACAAAATTAGATTCCTCTGTAATTCTGTAAGCAGTATTTAAAGTTCTCATATTTACATAAGTATTTTCCCCTAAATTTAAATACTCAAGTTAATTATAGCCAGCATTTATTTTCACTGTCCATGCCTGAGTTTGAGAAGTATTCTTACCATGCAATGAATAAATATTGGTGAGAAAACTAATTTTTTGTTTGGTGAAGATTAGAAGGAATTAAAGCTAGTCCTCTCAAGGCTTTCCTGTCGTGGTTCATTGTGAGCTTTAACTAAAGCTGTTCCCATAATTGGGATATCTGTATGCCTTCCCTCTCCGGTTTCCTCTAGCTATTTACATGTAAACCAACACTGTCACCTTTCCGTTGCCTGCAACATTTGCAAAGACATACATTTTAACAATATGTACAGGAGCTCCACAACGTTTCAAATATCTGTTCCCTATGAAGATTCTCTTAAATTTGACAATCACTTAAAATATTGAGATGAAATAGGAATCAGACAGACAGACAAAGAATGACTGCATTCACCTCCTATTCTTGACTCCAGGTTTGGAAATTTGATTTTTAAAATTTTTAAGCTGGTTTTGTGCTATGCATCAAACAATCGTTATTTAAGGTCATCAGCTTAAATAACTGAAGGCACAAATATGAAAGAAGAACATTTTGAAATTCACACATCCTTGTACTTTATGATTTGGGCTTGGAAATACAAAATCCACGCAAATGAAAATGGCAATTTTGGCAAACTGGAGATGCCATTTCAGTTTCAAGCAGAGAGAAACTAGTCCCATTTGGAAGCTTTTCAAGGGAACTTCACTGGGGCAGAAGAGTGGTTTCAGTTGTGCATTCACCTTACATCAGACTTTAGAGAGACAGTAAAGGTCCACCTTCATGGCTTTTGACATCAACAGGTTAAGTCACTATGAGCAAAAAACCTGCAGGTACATATTTACCAGGGAAAAGAAGGTGTTCTCAGTCTGTAGGGAAAACATCTTCAGGCCCAATACATGTGACAATCATAGCACCTTCCATGGTAAGGGAAACACTGATTTAACACAGGTCTCTATTGGCTCCTTCAAGGGAGTCCAGGGACCACATCCAGGAAAAGAAGGAAAATCTCTTTATTCTTCATACAATACAGCAAAAAGATTAGCCCAGCCAGCCACTAGGAAGGGCAGATCTAGTAAGGGAGTTAATAAAGTTGGCTCTTTCTCTCTTAACAAATATTTAGCAGAGAGTTGATAGTGAAAGAATAGGGATGCAGAAATGAGATTATCTTTAGCTGTCTCTACAGGGAACTCTGAAAAGATAGCTTGGAATTGTTAGACTTTGAACTACTACATATAATTATCAAGTAATAAAGATGCCTCAAAGGTAGATAATGTAAGAAGTCAATAATTTCAGTAATTCCTTTTGCAATTAAGATATGCTAACTGTAGAAATTCAGAGAATTTAGGACACGATATTAGACCAGAACTGTATAAAATGCTACTTATCAAACATTGGTGCTGTCATCAAAATACTGGTTTCAAGCATAGGAAAAGACAGGAAATGGATGTGTCTGTGAAGACACCAACATAGTCACTTCAGCTGCCTCTGAGGACAGCAGCTGGAAATCACCACAACCAGCTCAATGCTGGAGTTCCCATAGAATGCCCAGAAATCACAAGTGCCTAAAAAGAGCTGTCCATTTCATTCACTTTTTTTTCTTTTTTTGACCAAGGACATATGGAACAAACAGGAAATCAAAAAGGCTTCCATGTACTTCAGTTAACTCTGTCTACCCTCTTTGAAGCACAGGCACCAAAGGTAGGATGATTCTTGCTTCCTGAAGAACAACCTAATGTTTGAAGAACTCGCTCAAGAAATAGAAAGACTGATTAAAGGATGGACACAAGACTAAGAGGAATGAATTCATGCCTCCCTTACAGCAGTAATCAAAAGCATTAAGCCACAGAACACTTTGTGTGAAGGCACTTCAAACCAAGCAAGCAAACAAAGAAGTCAAATCTTATACAGAAACTGGGATATTAGCTGCAAGTGGCAGACTTTAATTCCTGGATCTTAATCCCAGAAAATAATTATGCATTTAAAACATATACATTTAATTATGCATACATACATATATATATTCATTAGATAAAACCATTTTCAGAATTTTTGATTATCAAATTTGATATTACAGTGTCCTTACAGTTCGTGTCCTGATAGTTTAAGGTCCTGGTCACTTGAAAGGTATTTTTCCTCTATTACACAGCCCTTTCTCCCCTAGAAACTGGAAGACATAGTTTTAAATCACCTCTCTTGAGTGCTGTACCCCTATTTTTCAGTGTTCTAATATGGCATAACCAACCCAACCAAATGATCTCCGGCAGAGACAGTAATGACCACTTTCAGATGAGATGAAATTGGCCATAGATCTAATCCCCAGCTCATCTTTTCAAGCTTCCTGTGGGAATAATACAGAATTCAGGAGGCTACCCATATACCTGGACAAATAAAACATCTCTAAGCATGTGTGGGTGACTTAAGCCTCAGTTAGGCAGGGAGGAGCTTAATATATTTACAAACATAGCATTAAGCAGTCTTGGAAAATAAATAGATTTTACTATGTGTGATGGATATATTTTGGGTAGGATATGTCATGCTTAAACCACAAATCTAATCCTATGTAATGCAAAAGACAATGTTGTACAATCCTATTTATGAACTAAACTAATCAAGCTCCACCTTAAATCTATTTACAACCTTGACCCTAACATTAATTTAAGTACAATTCTCTCCTTAGATGACAAGAGACAATAAGCCAATTCCATTCTAGATTAATAATTAATATTAATTTTTTCCCATTCTTGCAGAGTTCCTCACTGACGGCTTTCCTTAAAAAATTCTGTCTCTCCAAATGTACATTTATGCTTTATTATGTTTCCTGTTTTACATATTAAAACTAGGAAACAGTATGCTTCTCTGAGGGAAAAACAAGTTGTGTAGTGAAGGAAGTTCAGAATATTTTGATTAACACGTGAACTTTGTTTCAAGTCAGGAGGTGTTCTTTGGATATTGATTCAGGTTATTTTATTAACTTACAGATGAGAAAACTGCCCAGGAGTCTGGAATTGGTGCATTTAAAACACCAGCCAGGAGCCCACACAATCTGAAGACATCCCAGAAAAAGAATGGATGTGGAATTTAACATGGGATTCAGCATAAGGATGGGCTGTTACATGGTACAGAGTACCTGAGTCATTTCGTGTATGGGAAGAGGACGCAGGCTTGGGGATGTTTAAAAGACATGTAGATGTGGCACTGGGGGACATGGTTTAGGGATGGCCTTGGCAGTGTAAGGCTATTGATTGGACTTCATGATCTTAAAAGTATTTTGAATCAAAAATGATTCGATGATTTATACAAAACTTCATGGGAATATGCATCTAACAAATTCAGATAGTCTTTTTACAAGTAAAACTAGCAAAATTAATTAATAAAAACAATATTTCCATATAGTAAAATCCCGATTTCAATGGTAGTACAGAACATTTTTACAGCACTAAAATTCTTAGCAACAAATTTGAAATAACGAAAAAAAGCTAAATTTTTATTTTTCACAATAACTTTTATTTTATAACAATAAATTTTATAAATAAATATTGTAAATAAAATCCTCATCTCACCCTATACAGCACAATGACAGATGCAATCAAATAATAATAGTCTGCTTGTGTTATTCTGCAAGATCTTCAATCAAAAGACCAGAAAATAACCAAGTATGAAAGTAAAAAGCTTGCTCAAAAAAATAAAAATACTACCTTTAATGCAATCTGAAATAAATTAATGCTTCTGAATGCAACAAGTAAAAGCTAAAGCCACCACCAAATATCAGTTATATTACTTGCAGATCAATGCTACAAGAGACATGGCTATGCACATAATAGAGTAGATAATGAGTTCCTACTAATAGTCTGGAGATGCTCTGCAGCAGTAAACAGGAAAGAATATCACATTGGTGACAAAAATGATGCTGGTGTTTATTCACCAAGAGAACACAGTTTTATATTTATATATAGGTGTGATGAAAGGTCCCAAAGACAAGATTTAAAAAAGAAAATCTAACTTGGACTAACATAAAACAATTTCTGCACATTTCTGAAAAAACACAGCAACTTTATCTGTTTCTATAATCCATAACCTCAGTTTGGTAGTCTTCCCAAGGACCTTGATTCTCCTGTGCTGAACAATATTATCAGAGCTCACTGCTGAACCCGAACTGAAAAGCCTAACAAAATTACCAGCGTTGATAATTCATATTTAACTCACATGGCAACTCCTACATGCTGGGAGTTCTGCAAGAACTCAGATGATCATTGCCATGTACATGTTTAGATGAACTAAGATTGATCTTGCATGGCAACTCCTACATGCTTGGAGTTATTCTATGAGTGCTGAGATGATCATTCCAACGTACATGAGCCAGGGGGAGGGAGCGGCACAGTAATCTGAGTACTAGAGCAACGAGAAATTTATAGCTTGACCATACACTGAACCTACTTTTCTTTAAAGAACTAATCAGAAAAAACTAACCAAAAAAACTACCAAAACGAAAAAAAACAAAACAAAACAAAAAAGCAAACAACTAACAAAACAAACAAACAAACAAAACAAAAAGCAAAAAAAAAACCCCAAACCAAACCAAAACCACCAAATAAAACAACCAATAGAAAGAAGACAACTCCTTTGTTTAACAATTTAAGCTACATCACAAGTCTAAAGCATCTTCTTTCAATACCCAGTTTATATCAGGTATCATTACAGGGATAATATTTTGCTAATATAAGAGAAAAGGAAGAAAAAAGTAACAAACATTGACCTTGTACAAGACATTGCACTTATGCCAATAAATTATCATTGTATAAATATTTGGACAACCTTGTCCATAAATAAAAAGGATTAAAGTAATTGTCCAGCCCTTGTAGTCATACAGTCATTCCTAATGAAGGCCACAAGTTTACCTAGCCATAATTACTCCCCAGGAGTGATATCACTCAAAAATATTACTGCTTACTGAAGAAAGAGTAGCATCTTGTCACCTAGTTAAACCAAATAACAAAAGATTATGCAACACTTGGAACAAAACTGTTGAGGATGAGGAGATTCTTGTTCCTCATAGACCTGTCAACATAACAACAGTAACAAACTGAAAAAAAAGCTTTAGGAACAGGCTTTTCTCACTGTAAAAGTAGATAATTTCACTATGAGAAGTTTCATTTAAGTAGTTTTCAATCAACACTCTTTTTTAGAAATTTCTAATAGCCAATATTGAATGAGCAGAAAAAAAGTTTCCGCACTTCTGAGAAATCTGCATGAGGCTGATATTTTCTGTCTTCAAGGGGCCTCAGTTTCTTCACTACTACTTCCATCTTTGTTGAAGGTTACCTGTTTTTCTAAAAATAACTGCAGATGAGAACATTGATTCTAAAAAATCTCCTTTCAGCTTCCGGTCAAGATCACTGAAATAGTACTGACCATGTGATGGTGGGCATCCCTGGACATCAGGCAACTACAAAGGGCATGAAGCCTGCTGAAATGGCTCCACAGGGTGAGCTCCTCGACGTGAAAGCACCCTTACCCAGACACTCCATTTTCACTTCAGGAAGCCCTGACAGTTCCTTCAAGACAAAGTCACTTCACTCCGCACTTTTGTGCAAAAAACCCACAGGGAGCTCTGCCAAGACTTCTCAAAGAAGAATCACCTAGGGACAGCTGGCAGAATTTCTCGCTGGTTTGAGTCACTTTGGAGAGTCCCCAGCTTACAGTTGAATTCTTTAACTGTCCATGTTCAACAGAGCACGTTTTGAATCTCTGTTTGCTTTCCTAACCCCTCCAGACTGTCTGAGGGAAAAAGAGGCAGCAGCAAAGGCAACTTCTGTCACTCCTCCCTTCAGCCTGCTACCCTGCAGAGGTCACTCAGCAAGATCTGTCTCTGCGTTGAGACATCCACATGCTCAGGAGACTGAAGACTGCAAGAACCCACAATGAGCAAATCATGAGTGCTCCTGTGAGAGCTTTAAAAGACTCAAAGAATCATAGACCTGAGTAAAAGTGAGGGAGTTTCAGGTCATCTACAGTCCATTCTTCCACTACAAAGGAGGATCAATAATGCTCAAGTTACTGCTCCTAATGCTCCATTAACCAATCCTTAGAAACATCCACAAGTCTCTTAAGAAGTCTGCCAAACTTTTCCAAAGAAAGTTGTTGCAACTACCACAAAAACTACAGGTCATCTGCATACTTGAGAACAACTATATTTCATTATACCTGTGAATAAATACTATTGTCACAAATAAAAAATACTGGGAGAACACAGGAGAGAAGATGGTGGTGTGGTGAGGGTGGGAGGAGAGTTATCACAACAAAAATAGCTCATCTAGGAAAACAATCTAGCCCCCAGGAAAATGTGGCTTGGTTTTGTGCCTGACTCAAAGCCCCAATCACACGTGCTCTGGCAAATTTAGCTTAAGCTGTCAGTGGTGTCTGCTGATGTACTGAGCTGACAGTAAATATCTACTACCTGTGAGGCAAATCCAATTGTTACAAATATTATACACACAGAAATTGGACTCTTAACTGGTATTGCTACTGGATTATTCACTTACATTTTCCTATTGAAAAGAGGAAGTTAACATTATATTCAATAGTCTACAAGTTTTAAATGATCATCTTTGGCTTGGTGCATACCATGTGTTAAACAAAGCCTAATACTTCTTTTAGTATTGAAAGACACTCTTTAGAAATGCTATCAAATCAAGCATGAAGTTACTGCCTGCCCCTCTGTACTACAAATTTTTTCATGTTAATGAAACTATGTATAAAATAAGACAATTAGAAAGTGAAAATAAAAAAATATAAAGGGAAGGGGAGGATTTTATCATAAAGTTCTGAAGAGCTGGCTGAATTTCAAACAAAGAACTTAGTGGGTGGAGGAGGGAACACAGAGAGTATTTACATTATTCTCATTATTTAAACTACAAGTTTCCAGGAGCTTGTTCACTGAAATGAGGATGGTTAATCTTAAGTATTCAGTAAATTCCACAGATCAGCTGAAAAGTCTTCTGAGGCATGGATTAAAGAACTTTCACAAGGCATCCCTAGTTCATGCATGGGCTAACTGGTTCAAAACACCACGCACTAAGTCCGTATAGGTAGAGACCACACTCTACAAATCCTTCTAGGATAATTCTAAAGTGTTCAGGGTGTTAAAATGGGATAAAATTAATCCAAAGCAGGCTGAATTATTTGAGCAAGTTCTCCTAGTAGAGCACACAGAACAAAGAGTAAAGAAGCAATGCTGAAAATTGTGAAGGTTCTCTTTTTGTGCTTATTATTTTTACTGCAGTATCATGTTGAGACGCTATTTACTGCTACATGGGGAATTACACAACTCCTGCCCTGAAAATCTCATTTAGTTTTAGAGGTCAAATCTCAAATAACTGTGGAATCCTGACCTACTGGCACTGGACTCACTTAATACTGGAGATCAGAGGGAAGAAATGCTCATTATGTGACTTGGTTGTTTTCTTCCCTAATTAAGGTAAAATGCCATTTCCTTTCTTTGAACAAAAAAAAAAATTCCCTTATAATGATAGGGATATACATTTAAAACAAAAACATTCTGTCAAGTATATTATTCTAATGTTACTATTCTGGCTGATCTATTCAGCTACTTGTTCCATTTTACTATTCTGGGCTTTCCACAGAAGAGCTGGAAAAAGTACACATTTGCATATTTTTACATTACCAGTGTTTCTACATTAACAGCATGTACTATACAGCTCATACTTCCATTGCATAGCACTGAAGACATATAATTCTGTACCTCTTCTTGCCATTTTTTTCTTTTCTAACTTTCATTTTATATACAATTACATATCAAAATGTGTTTTAAATGCTTAATTTTATCAAATTATTAATGCCTATGTTCCAATATTTATGGATGCATTAATAATTCAGAATACATTATTTATACTTTCAGCATTAGAACAGGAATTGAAAATTCAACGGACCATTTTACAACAATTTCTTGTCCTAAATAAAAACACTAATATACCAGGCATATTGGAAACTTTGTGGAAGGAAGCCTGGGAACAAAAAATACACACTGATAATAGAATTGTGTAATAGAGAGTTTAAAATCAAATCTAAGTAATAAACTAGCACCTCAGTGACTAGCAAACAAGCTGGATTGAAATTTTAGACAGGAATAAAAGGTTTCACTGCATATTGCTACCTGCCAACCTTGATAGTGACACCAATTATAACAGAAGCATCACTTGCTAACAGACATCAGAGATGTAGCAACGGCAGAGCATTCAACTGCATGAAACAATTATGTAGATGGAAAAACCAAATCAAATACGGCATTTTTTAGGTCTTTCAGATCAGAGGTTGTTTGATGGTCAGCATGACGAAACAAGCAACCATTGGCACGACACCTCTCCAGTGCTGAACACAAGCAGACAACCACTGCCCCGGTCCTTCTGGCCACACTACTTCTGACACAGGCCAGGGTGGTCACCTGGGCACAGCTGGCTCAGGTTCAGCCCCTGCTGATCAGCACCCCTAGGTCCTCTTCCACTGGGCAGATTTCCAGCTGCTCTGCCCCAGCCTGTAGTGCTGTGACCCAAGGGCAGGAGTCAGCACTTCACCTTGTTGAACCTCGTACAACTGGCCTCAGCCTTGACATCCACCTTGTCCAGATCCTGCTGCACAGCCTTCCTGCCCTCCAGCAGATCAACCCGCACGCCCAAGTTGGTGTCATCTGCAAATTGACTTGAGAGAGCCTCGTCCACATCTTCAGTAAAGATACTGAACAGAACTAGCCCCAGTACGGACTCCTGGGAACAGAAAAGTTACTTCCTGAAGTAATACTTTCAGAAAGTGAAAGTTACGTAAAAAAGAGGATGGCTGTCAAAAAGCCAGAAGGGGCTCCTAAAACAACTGAATTGTTCTAGGCAGAAGCAGAGACTACTGAGGGATATAATATCAGAAGTGCAGTGCCAGAGAACACACTTAATAAAGCAAATGCTGGTAACTCGGTAAAGTATAAACGGCTGAAATAACAACTAAAACATTAACTAAATCATTAAATCAATAAGCAGAGG
Source organism: Bombycilla garrulus (assembly GCA_013400315.1). NCBI lineage: Eukaryota > Metazoa > Chordata > Aves > Passeriformes > Bombycillidae > Bombycilla > Bombycilla garrulus. The sequence goes on from VXBU01002210.1 coordinate 132,684, forward strand.
TTTAAAAGTGAAAGTAACTACGGAACAAGCTACGGTACAAACACAAAAATTAACATATCACCCAGGCTCCATGGTATATGTGCAAGGGCTCTAATGAAATACACGATCAAACAGCCAACTTACTACAACTCCTTTGTTACCTAAACACTGGAGCTGACAAACGCAGGACCAAGCTTGAGTAACAAGGAGATTCTGGGAAGTACATTTAGGTAAGCATGAGATTTGATAATAGAATGTATCGTAAAGAACAGAACGAGTGAACATTTCACTAAATACAATCCATCAGTGAAGAGCCAATACATCTTCTGTAAAGGCAAGTCTCCCAAGAGCTGAAGTTCTTTGCAGGGGTTACACTCATGCACAAGGATGATCTGACTCACGCAGCCTACTCACCTTTTAAAAAAGGCTGTCAACAAAATTCCTCAAAATTTGAAAGATTTTTCAGCAAAGTAAGCTGCTGAGACATAAAAGCAAAGGTTGTGGAAAAATACCTGATTAAAATAAGGAATCAGAAGATCAGAGTTTGGATTCAGCTCTCACAGTGGAGGGAAGTCAGTTGCAAAGGAGGCTGTACTGGGAACTGTCCAGTTTAACACATTCATAAGTAACATGGCAAGGGAGAAGGAGAAAGGGATGACAGTTCTTCAGTGAGGTGAGAAAACCTACTAATGGTACACATTATAAGGTAGTAAAGAGGAGTGCCTTAAAGACCAGCAAAAATGCTTATCAGTCTGAGGGATCAGGCAATAAAACAGCTGGTGAAATTCCATTTAGACTCATGTAAAATGATACATGTATGGGAAACTAATCCTGGCTTCATATATAAAACAAGAAGCTCTGAGTAGTAACACTAAGGAGCAGAAGAGATAATTCCATGAAGGCATCCGTTTGGTGCTTGGCCATACTAAAAAAGCAAAGTATAAAATTCAAGAAGTATTATAAAAATTAGGGAATATTAAGAAAGAAAAATAAATCAAACAGAAAAAAAAATTTCCATATAATTCTATGAGATTACACTTGTTCCACACTTTAAATACTGCATGAAGCTTCTGCCTACTCCTCTCAACAGAGAGTGGTAAAGGTTCCAAGAGGGCAAGAAGGATCTACAGCATGAACTGCCTCCATATCTGGAAAGCTCAGATGCATGGAATGCTTCTGTGCGCAAAAAATGTGAGTTTGGGAGCTAGTGTAACAGAGACTCTTCTTGCAACTTAGTCATTGAACCCATGAAAGTTAGGTATGATTACCCCTAAAGTAAATAGTTTATGTATAATCGTTTACTTGAACTAATCTTTTCCCTGAATTTTAGGTATTTTCCTGTGCTTCTTGCTCTGCCAGCAACACACAGCCAGACTTAGGCAAGAAAGTCCAATATGGCCAATCCCATCATAAGAATCTTCTTTAACCAAGTTCCAGTTGGTATCTACTGCAGGGCTCCCTAATTTTAATGGAAAGTTATTTCAGAACCACAAAGCTCTGTATGGTTAAACACTCCTCCCAGTTTCCAAACTAAGTGTACTCATGTCCACTTTTATCGATACTTGTTCTTTTGTCAAAACCATCATTTATCTTAAGTAACTTTTCTTCCTCCAGTGTTTACCCTCTTACCCCTTAACATGGGATTCAAATTATGAAAAATATNGCTATTTCAGAAATACTTCATCTGATACAGACTAATAAGAATTTGCCTTCTACAGAATTCAGATTCATGTTTGCTTGGCAATTATTGTTTAGGTCAGTCAGGGCTTCTCAGGTTTTTTCATGCACTCTTCTACAGATAAACGTAAAAATGCTTCTTTTGACATTTGCACTTTCTATTACATTTCACCCTAATCAATTCAGTCTTCAATCTTGCATCATTTAATGAGGCTTTTCAGTTTCTCATCTACAGGTGAGAACCTCAACAGCTTCTCACTTTCTGTCTACTGATTAAGACTGGTATCTCCAAGAAACTTACAACAGGAGACAAGAAAATAATACAGAAAAACAGAGGCACAAATTTTAGCATTAGTATTGCTGGTACCCGTTTAGGTAGGTATTTGACAAGAAGTTACAAAAAGAGTTTTGATGGATGATAATGAAGCAATTTTACAGATTAATGAATATCATTAACAGCAAAGTCAAAAGCAGCACAGTTCTGTATGACTGTGCATGCAAATTGCATCTGGAAAGTTTTCTTTACACACGCACTGCCCATACTGTAATATGCACTGAAGACCTTTTAAAAGGTTGTTTTTTCCTTTGCCTGTGTTTCTTTTCTGTTAAAGATACACTCATTAGAAGCAAAGATAGGCCTGCTTTCAGAATGTTTACATTAATTTTTTATATAACTGAAAAATGGAATATTTTATTCTCTATGTACAGAACTATCAGAAATAACAAATGTGCCTTAAGTATCTCACTGCATTAACTGTACCAGTTTTTAACTGCTCTTGTTAAAGTGTATCCAAGGGTCACATACAAAATAAAAGGGCCTGAATGAAAGGACATAGCACAAGAAAGAAGCTGGCTTGTTGTAGAGATCCAACTCACAGGTTCCAGTAGGTACCTTAATTGTCTAGACACTGTATGTACAGCTTTAGGTACAGAAAAACAGTATTCACAACACTCATTATCCTGCCATAAACACCTGGACAAAGGCATTGTTTCTGAAATTTGACAAAGAAAGAAGAGCTGTGGTTTGGGGTTAACACCATACTGTCTCTTTGCATCAAATGTGCTCACTTAATTCCTCCTGGTTCATATTCCTGGAAGAGTGAAGTAGCACAAATGTCCAGCCATGATTTCTAAACTGCCTTTGCTGGAAGCTGGACACCTAAGCATGATGATGGCTCTATCTCCAGGCCTGGAATTGGATTTTCAAAGATTATGGAAGTTTTCAAAGATTATGGAAGTTTTCACTAGAAACTTTTAGACACTAGTGACAGCTAATTAGACATTTTCAGATTTTTCAGTTGTTCAGATCACTCTCTTGACTTTGGAAATCTGACTCCCACGCAAAGTCAAAGCTGGAAAGGTATTTAAGAGTAGAATAGATGTGTAGAATACATGTCATCCATGTTCTTACTTTCACCCAGCTCCACAGACAGAATATGGGATTCTTTTCTTCCATTTTGGCTTGGCTTTGCACAGCTCTTAAGAAGCACTTCACATATCTGATTTTCTGGGAATTCGCCCTTTGGTTCTGTTAATTTAATTAAGTTGGATATTTTCCATGTATTTTTACTAACATTATAGATTTTTTTTTTCCCTAACAATAATGTTAGTCTATATTAACAACTGGAAAATTAATGCATTGTGTGGAAAGTTATTTTCTAGTCCAGAAAACATTCCCAGTATAAAACATAAATCTATCACCTCAAAAACTGTCATTTGTCATTATAATTAATTTTATGCAATGATGACAGGAAATAATAATAATGCAATAATAATTCAATAATAATTTCAATAATTTCTTTAGCACCATACTTTCTTAAACACTTTTTTAACATATGATTAACATAACGACTATTATATACTCATGCTCAATCAGTCTCTAAAATGTTAAAGTTCCATTTATTTTTAATACACTTACTCTCTAATCTCCCATGTCCTAGTGGATTATCCCACAGCAAGGCATATCTCAACAAAATCGTATGCTTTCAAGATTTCTGTGCATACTTCCACCTTAAGTCAAGGTTGTACATATACTATATGCAGAATTGTATATAAAGAGATTTCTACCACCTCTCTTTCTCCTCATGAAGAGAAACATATGGAGCTTACTATCACAGGAAAAGCAATTTCTCACCATAAATGAATTTTAAAGCTTATGAAAACAAAACAATGTAGGATAATAAAAGCTATACTATTACAACTACAGGGCATTCTCCAGTTCTACAACACAGAATATGTATACTCATAGAAATGCAAGTGCACACACAGACACACACACAAGAAAAGATTGCTTGTCACAACACAGGGATATGCTTGTGAATTGAAGCCATTAATATACAAGACAGGTTTGAGAATCTCCTGGTCAGTTTCCTGTCACTCACACTTTACCAGAATTCTAGAGCTTTGTCTACATTTCAATTATTAAAAAACAAGCAAACAAAAAAAACAAGCAAATAAACAAAAACCAAACAAGATCACACGTGCAAAACAAGCAACCCTAAAATGTTATTCACTTCACTTCCCAAAGTTCAGGTCAGTTCTGTTAGTATTTTGATTTTTTACAGGTGAATACCAATACACTTTGCTGTCAGGAAGTAAAAACAGGTTCTATAATTCACTTTTATCACTCCATCTGTTAACACCATTTCTCAGTGGTAGTACTAGATTTGAAACAAAAAAACAAACAAACCACCAACCAAGTATAGATCAAGGCATGGAAAAATATTTCTGATTTGTGACTTGTGCAGGCATACCCTGTGAAAATAAATCTGCCTTAATCCTCTTGCCTGAAAAAATCTGAAAGTTCTTTCCAAGCACTTTAAAAATGCAGTCTCTTTAATAACTTTAAACTGCATTAGTAGTGAAAGCAGCACTGTGCAATGCACATTTCAACCAATCTTTCTTCAGTAGTTTCTTTAGATCTACAAGATTCATGAAAAAGGAACAAAGTTCCTTTGTACAGACAAAGTTAACTTTTGTCTAGGAAGCTACTCCTTCCACAAACATGCTAGGAGCTTTCTGCTGAGCAGCTTTCCACATAGTTCTGACACAGAAACACCAGCTGACTGAGGAGGAAAGACAATGGACATTATGAAGATGATCTCTCCTAAAAGCAAGATCCAAGGGACAGAGTTTGCCAAAGAACTTTTTTGTTCTTAAGGCCTAAACTTATTTTAAGGCTATAGAAGCAGCATTTGGTCATATGTTTGAACAACTGCAAACACAGGATGATCTCATGCCTAGAAGTGCCTAGATATCATGCACAAGAAGTGTTATCTTTATTACAATAAAATATCTTAAATTTGATTAATTTATCTTTATTTAAGACAAGCTCAGAATTTCTAATCAAACCATTACAGGAATAATCCTGGGCAACATATGTATTTGGAAAGAGTTTTGCAGAAATTTTGGACTTGATCATGTACTTCTCACTATCAACAAATAATAGAATTATTATGGTATTATGTAACACCAAGACCAAAACATACAGTGAACTAGCAATGATAATGATTTTTTCCAACACAAACAATGTATCTCTCTCTTGATTTTTCACGGCACTCTTCCAGTGGAAGGAGTACTTTCAAGAACAGGGACTCACAATTAATGGTACAGAGACCTTACAGTATGTTCTTGAGTACAGTCCCTCGAGCTGTACTTAACCCAACACCGAGCTGAAGTTTTAGACTGTGGTTTCCATTGTTAGTGGTCTACTTAACATCAAAAAACCCCAACCAACACCACAACAAAACAGCTGAGGAAATTGTATCTTAAAATGTGGATTATGAAGGATTATGAACACTGACACAGAAAGATCACAGTTACCTACCTTCATTAGTTGACTGTAGACAAATGCACCAACAGAAAAAGGTTCACAATTATAAAAGGCCATTTCATCCTTTCTCTGGGTGATGATAAAAAATGATTACAGGTCAAGTCTAAAGAACTGAGCTGGAGTTACATAATGTTAAAAGCAAACAAAGATTAGAATTTGTGAGGCAAATAAACCTACCATTTTATGCCTTCCTGAAATGAAGAGACTTGAGAAAAGTAGCATTTCCTTTCCTCTAAAAGTTGTTCCCATTAGTAGAAGGCAACAGTATCAGTCACACTCCACTTACTCTCTTCTGTTGCTGATACTCATGCTTGTCTAAAATTTTACTAATACTGTAGTATTTACCAGCATAACTTGAAGGGCAGGTTAATGGACTGCTTTACAACCTGGGTACCAATTCTGCTAAACAAACTTTTTAAAACACACACAGACATCAGAACTGTAGTCATAAATATGCACAGAATTCTTAGTGTGACTACTGTTATCATGCTAAGCAGCCAGAGTAAAAACAAGTAAAATAGTTACACTGGATTTTTCTTAAAAGCCAAGGAAATACACAAGAGTTTTGTTATAAAAAAAGAGTTTCAAACATGTCAGCTAAATTAGCAGATATAAATCAGCTTTTTAAATTGCTACTTTAAAGAAAAATCAACTGAAATAATAAGCCTGCCCACAGAATATACTATACAAATAATGAAAGAGAGAAGGCTGTATGTCTTTTTTTTTAACTTATTATGTAATGCACTTACTCAATATTGCACTACAGTCCCTAAACTGGTTTAGATTGAGGTTATCAGCTCAATTCTCTCAAATACAATATTATGATGAAAATCAGGAAAGAAAAATCTATAATGTAGATCTTTTTAAGACCCACTCTATGAAATAAGATACATTTACTGTGTCACCCCAAAATACTAAATATGCATTCCAGAGAATAAATGCTGAAGTTTGCTTTTGGCACCTTTATAGAAAATTAGTTACCTTTTATTCACTGCTCCCCTTTTAGCAAAGGAGAGCTGAGAACTTCAAAAAGCCAACACAGGTATTATTTAAACATAAAAAAAAATTTATATGATGTGAGATCCCAAATATCATATTAAAATAAAATCTCATGCTCTATTACAATGTCTGAAAATAGGCCTCTCCATGAGATATAAGAGCTCACAGATTCCTATCCAGTGGAAATCCCAATCCTACAAAGTCATCTAAAAAGAAATGTTTTTGGAGTTCTACTCTATCAAAAGAATTTGTAGGAATGGGACCAAAAGTCAAATGGATGTAAACACATTAAAGACAGAAGAAAAATCTTAAAAATAATCAATCCTGTAATTAATAGTCTATGTTTTGTGCATACAAGTCATTAATGACAATGAGTTTTGTTTTGGTGTTAAAAAAATGGGGGTGGGAAGATTGTATTCAGGGGTCCTGAGTTCCTAGGTAGCACTAGTTCTCACTCTATTTTTTACCTTCTACCTGAAGGATGACTAGTCTGTAATTTTGCTGTATTTTATCACAATTATCACAAGCCTCCATAGATAGCCGGTTTTGTTTTGTTTCATGTACTTTGGGGGGTAGGGGGCAGTGGAGATTGTTTGGGATTTTGGTTTTGTTGTTTATTCGGGGTTTTTTTTTCCTATTTAGTTTTGTTTGTTTGTTGTTTGGGGTTTTTTTGTCCTCCAAAAAAGAGCTTTTTAACATGACTATTCATTGTGCAGAACCCTTCTTCCCGCTATTTTAAGGTCTTTTGCAGAAAAAGTCACATGCTCTCAAAATATCCAGCTAAGGATCCCTTTTTTTTTTTTTTTTTTTCCCCTCACTAAAATACTGCATGAGGGTTGGGAAGGTGCTGAAGGACCATCTGTACTTTCTACCTCAGTGAGTCTGTACATTTCAGTGCATAACACATAACTTTATTAAAGCCGTAGAAGCAACATCAGACAAAACCATTTCACCAGTGGTCCCAGCCACATTGTGGGTATTTATTACAGGGAACAATGCCATCTTCCCATTCTTCCTACTATGCATAGCTCTCAGCTGCTCACCTCTCCTTTTTCCAATCTTTGAGCATAGTAAATTGAAAATCAGAACTGAAAGAAAAGCCAAACCAACCCACAGATAAAACACCTCTGTACAGAAAGACAAAATCTATGTATTTCAAATCATCATACTTCTCTAAGGAATCTCAATCAACGAAAAATCCAGCCATTCATCTAGAATTAAATAACTCACTCAGGCTGAAGAGTATGGGTTTTATTTCTACTGTTCTGTGAGTATAAAAATGAGAAACACAACTATTGCCTTTGGACTAGGCTGGAATTCAGCTTTTTCACAGTGGATTACCTCTCCTTACAAACCTACAACACTGTTAGTACAGGGGTGCTATAAAAATTCTTAGTTTCTGTATTAGTGTCTGCTTAGAAACAATTTAGAACTTCCCCCCCTGGACTGCAGGTAAATTACCTATAACTATTCACATTTTGTGTGCTGAAGTATGTACATCCTACTCTTCCTCTGCCTTCCAACCCTACCACAGTGTATAAAAAAAGTGCATTGTGCAACACCAAACAAGTTTTTTTGTACATGTAATTTTGCCCACTTCAGGTCTTCAACTAATTTGCTGATTTTCAAAAGAAGTCAAACAACACTGTTTTAAAAATGGATTTTGTTTTCTGACTCCTCCATTACTATATTTAACAAAGATGAAAGTGAAACCACTTTTACTGGAGCATAAACTGTTCTTCCAAGCAGCTGGTAAGTTTAGCTTCCTTATGGCCTCTGATAATGCCAAACAAGTATTGAAGTATTTCACTTGATATTATTAACAGGAAGAGAATGTATTTACAATCTGTTTAAACAACAGTTTGGGATGATGGTTTTGCATTTTCATTTTTTAGAGTTACGTAACCCATTATTAGAATGAGAAGTTTCAGGAACACCTTTGCTGGGGACAGAAAATGGAAAGAAGGGTATTATTTGTTGGTGTTTTTTGGTGGTTTGTTTTGGGGGGTCATTTCCTTTGTTTTTATTCCAACAGCTTCTGTTCATCTGTCTTGAAAATGATAAATGTGATACAAAATAATTTAATTTCCCTTTGTCTGTATCCTTATAACCCATTGATTTGGGTTTGTTAATAATAAATTCAATTAATATCTCTAACTCTAGCCTGTTTTGCCCATAACAATGTTTGGTGAGTGATCTCTTCCAGCTCTTAAGTCATGAATCCTTCATTATATTTTCTCTCCCCTCTCCAGCTGCAGAGGGGAGTGAGAGAGAGGCTTTGGTGTGTGTGCCTAGCATCCAGCCACTGTCAAGGCACTACATCCTTGTTTCCCTCTTCATGTTATTTCCTCATGCATTCTCTCCTTTTTCCTTTTTCACTTCTTTTTTTGTTGTTGTTGTTGTTGTTGAGTAACTGTTTCTTCTCTGCATTTCAATTCTGTTTTGGCAGCTTGGATCTCTGACTCTTCCTTCTTCCAGTCACCAAAAAGCTACATGTTGCTGGGTGAAGAGAATGCATTACTTCACTCAGAGTGCCAGAGGCACAGAAAAGCTTAAGGTCTGTGATCTGCCGTAAGAGCTTCTGCAGCCAACATTAGAACTAAGATAAAAAAGTAGAGAGAAAAACACTATCATTTTTGTGAAGACATCTATTGCTTTCCTATGGGCAACATTTTCTGTGTATATACATGAGGATGTTAACTTCCTAAACCACTCAGTTTTTTTTCCATGTTCTCTATCTGTTTAAACTAGGCTCAAAACCTTAAGATTAACAAATATCGGGCACAATGTAAACTGCCTAAAGTTTCATTTAACAGAGTTATTTATATATTCATTTTTATTGTACTGAATGATTCATTACGATCCCTCTTTGTTTATTGAGACAAAAAGATGAGTAATTCCTAAATACTTTAAATTACTGGGGAGAATAAACCTTGACTTTACATAACCTGACAGAATTCTACATAACTTATGACATTTCAAATGTATTTTAGCAACTGTTACTGCTATTACATATCATACAGAAAACAGAATTATATGCTATATTTGGAGCAACACGTGCCAAGACATACAAACCGTTCTTTTCGAGATTTCAATCAAGCCACTGATGGTACTTGTCTGAAACTAAAGTAGGCATAACTATAATTAGTCGTAAATGCGAAAAACATTTTTTCAGTCTTTCACTTCAAAACCATATGTTCTAATATGATACATTAGTTACAGTAAAACAAGTAAATTCAGACCAACGTTCAAGTGTGTGTGTAACTACCCACTGGGTCTCTTAGCAAAGTAATAATCATTTCATCGGCTGCATGGTTTTATGTCAGCTTCTGAAAACACAGAATCTCAAAATGCATGCAACCTGAAGCCATCCACCACTCCAGAAGATGATGTGCTGCAACATAATTTTCAGCATTATCTCATTCCTCCTGCCTTCCCCTACCTCCTGCCCATTTTCCAAGTGAGGAAAAGATACAGAACAGAGGAGCGAGGACAATCTTCCATGATAATCAGCATTAAAAACAAGCAAAAGAAGCCCACATGGTATAACTCTTCACAGCTATGAAAAGCCATGAAATGTATCATTATCCCATGATATATTCAATGTGACACTAGCTACAGCAAAAACAAGTTAGCAGCTAACATGAAGGGATTTGATTACTCATTACAGTTCATTCACTGCAGAGAATCATGAAAATGGATCAGCACAGAGGTAAATGATCCTTACCCCAATGACAACTTTTCCATGTTATTGCTGAGGAAAACAGAGAGCAGTTGAACTTAGGTACTTTTGTTGCATAAACTTCCACCAGTTCTACAAATGGAAAACAGCTACTAATCCAGCTATTTTATATGTGCTGACCACAGACTTTTCATCGTTGGCGTGCAAGCACCCAGGTAAACTCAGGCTTCTTTTTAACCAGAATCTTCTTTTGCTGCACTATCTCCTCGTTATAACACCTCCTGATACAACAAAGTCGTTCTTTGTATGTGTACAGTGGCAGGAATCCTCAGCTGCAGAAGTTCCAGACGCAGGGATAGAAGGTATGTCAGTCACCACACACATAATGACAGTCCCTCAAAGTATTGCAGCTACAGGAGGTTAAGCTGCTTGGATCACTTCATCATTTTGAACCCATTCACAGCAATTAGCAAGAATCCTTACTCATTTTACCTTGTGTTTGATGAACATATGGATCTAAAATCCACAGGGAAATACAGAATCACAGAGATATTTCTTTGGAGGGACCACTGGAGATCATCTAGGCCAAGCTCCCGTTCATGTGGAGATTATTACCAGCATTAAAGCAGGACAGCCTTGGTTTTGATCCATCATGGTCGAGAAAGCTGAAAGTATGAAGACTACAATCTCTCTGAGTGAACTGTTCCAGTGCTGCTCCATTCCTCCTAGAATCTTTCTAGGTGGCCTAAGAAAGACCACATGTTTGAAGATTTAAAAGCTCAGTTCTGCAGAAAGCAAATCAGAAGAGCTTTGGCCAATAAATCATAGAATCAATGCAGGACAAAAAGATCTCTGAAGACCACCTAGACCAAGTTATGTTGCTCCAAGCAACATGTTTTCAGTGTCTCACAAATAGAAAGCCCACAATTTCCTGACAACTTTTTCCAGTGTTTAGACCCACAGAGAGAAAGTTTTTTATGTTTAAATGGAATTTCCCGTGTTTCAGTTTGTGCTCACTGGGCACCACTGAGAAGAGCCTGGCTCCATCTTCTTTACTGTTTTCTGTCAGGCATTTACACACAGTGATGAGGTTCCTCTGAGCCTCCTCTCCCCTAGGCTAAACCTCAGCTCCTTGAGACAATCCCTGTGTTACAGACACTCCAATCCCTTCAATCCTTTTGTGGCTTTTCACTCCAATACATCTCTGTCCCCTCTAAATACCTCAATGCGACTTATTACACTCCTTTTTGTATCCAATTGTTAAAATAAAGAAAACCATTAAAAAAGGCATCCAGGCAATTACAGAAGGAAAAAATTCACCAAAATTTGTCACCCTCAAAGAGTCCAAATTTCCAGAAACTTTTATTGATTTTAGAATTAAATTAACATCTGCATTTAATACAATATTTAGAGACTTTCATTGCCAACCTAGTGCTCATTGGGTAATGACTGTTACTAGTACACGCAGCAAGCAAGCATAGTGCAGGCTTTATAATTCCACAAAAAGCCTTCAGTAATTTTTTCTACATTTATGAAAAGCAGTTAGAATTAATTTCCCCAGAGAATCTAGGAAAGAAATCTACCTTTAGTAATTTAAAGTAAACTTCAACTATGCATTAGGGAGAAAAAAACTACCTGAGATCACAAAACATACAAAATGCATGCACTTTTCTATTCGGTAAGCACAGCATCTCTCTGTACAAACTAAACAATTTCACATATTTGCTACAATAACAGCTTTGCAGCTCTGAATAACATCGACCATTGTGGTCTCTTCTGCTGCCTTAGAATTTATTATGCTAAGAATATAAAAGCAAGCAGGCAAACAAATTCACTCTGTTTGCTTCAGTGATATAGATGCTATTCAAGCTCATAAATGAAGAAACGTAGCAATAAAGATTAATGATCCAATCCTGCAAGATTACGTAATCTTCAAATGCACTTCAACGCAAATCAAGATAAAACAATTCATCACAAGTTTATTTTCTAAATATCATCCCATGAGCACAAACCCCTCAAAAATCCTAATTCTCTGCCCTGCCTGCAAGATAAGATTGCAGGCTAGGAAACAAGATTCAACATTGCCCTTGCCAATAATTTTCAACTCTACATAGTATGTGGTTGGTTAGATGCAAACACTGAGAGAAAAGCAGGAAGAAAAGCAGGAGCACCACCATTTCCTGAACGAGGTAATTTAAGATACACATGCAAACTGCTATCCCAATGCACTTGACAGGTAGTCCTCACTCTGTTTAGGACTTTCAAATGTGGCAGGTGGAAAAGGGGCTGCAGATAACCAAAGTGTTCTGCATCTGCAGTCTGCCCCTTACTGACACCTGTCTCTTCCTCCCACCATATAAGAGATGCACACCCAGTTCTGCAACGCTCCAGAATATGGAAACAGATTGGCTGCCTGACATCAACACAGTGTTGATGGTTTTGAGGAATGTTTACAATTGGGAGCATACTACCTAAACTGCTTTGGGGCCATTTCTGGTTGCTGCATTTCTGATAGACACAAGGAATCTTTGTTGGTTCCTTTGCTGTACCACACGTGTACAATCAGCAACAGTTCTGCCAGAAATATACAGATCTCATGTTCTAAAAGTGAGCACATGACAAGAAGGGGCTTCTGAGAAACATCCCCTATAGCTGAAGCTATATGGCTCATATGGAAAACGTGGAGAAAAACCTGTCCATGGTAAGTTTTGAGAAAAACAGAGCTCCTGTGCAGCTAAAGGAATTTGCCTTAAAAATCAAACTAAACGCTGTATCTTACAGAAGGAGATCACTTCTGGTGATTTCATTTCTAATTTGTAGCCTACCTCCTCTAAGGCTTTTGTGAGTAAGCAAACTGTCCATTAGATGCCCACTGCTGACTGGTAACATCATCTTCGACTTTCATTAGTGAAACACCAAAATGATGCTCCCTGCATGCTCTTCTGTCTCTCCCCCCCAACCCCCTTTTTTTTTTTTTTTCTAAATTGAAACTGTAGACTATAGGATCTGTTTCTGTCAAGAAAAAAGACAAATGCCAAAAACACTGCAAACACAACACAGTAAGAGCCCCTTTACTCAATTATAACTAAACTAGCTTGTAAAATTTCAGGTTTAGTATCAAAGAATCTTTTGAGATATATGATGTTTATGCCAGCATTGCTCTGTAAGCCACAATTTTGCAACTGTCTAAAATTAAATTCCAAATGCCAAAAAAATGAAAAATAAGAATTTTGAGGTTAGGGCATAAGGAGTCTGCAGACTTGGCAGACTTGGCTAATTCCAAGCTTCTCACATTGTGTTAATTTTAAGCAGTCCAAAGATTCTCCATTCCTTTAGCTTTTGCTTATGAAAGAAAACATATACTTCCAATGTTTCTCACATGTTTTACTAAATCAAATTAAGCCCTGAAGTACATAAATACCTTTAAACAAAGGATGCTGCATAAACAGAATTCTTAGAAGACCAAACTGCAATGCAAACTGCAGCTATATTTCACAGCAAAGTAAACATTCAGGTTGTAGTGTGTTTGAGCTTTTCTTTATTAAGTACTTGTGATATAAAAGTTGTTGACATTTTCTGTATCTTATTTTGAAAGGTATACATTTCTTTCCCTATTCTAGGATGAAAAATACTCTGTTCCTTTACATACAAAAAAAAAAAAAGCCCAAACCCTGGAACCCAACTTCCATAAATATCCAGTATCTCTCTGCAGCAGCTGCTTATATGCATCAAAAGCTACCCTCAAAATGATGCTGCCCACACATAAGGATTATTCACTTAAACCAGAAAGAGGAACTTTAAAATAAGGGTATGCATTATCTTTATACCAAAAAAATTGAAAGAAAAACAAACTCAAAGATTTAAAGTTAAAAATCACACTTGTGGTCATAGCCAGGGGAATTTCAGCTTCTACTTCCTAACTGACTATCAAAGAAATTGACAGTGGCCTGTGCTGGGCACCAAACTTATTAGTGTACATCAGGTTTCCCACCAAAAGGATTTTTTCTGTTCAAAAGGTTTTGAGTTTCTCTGAAGAATAATTCGTGACAGCAACAGATTTGCGATCACAAAACATTTGACTCAAAATTAGTCCATTTTCATGGTTTAAGCTTAAAAATTTCAATTCATACATGCATGCACATCTCCCATTACAGCGCCCAGCTGTCATGCACCGCAGCAGTTGCTTCCTTCATGCTCAAAAGAAAAAAACTAAAAGGATTTCTCCATTGACACCCTTCTCCACAGCATGAGCTCTGGCAGGTTTTTATAAAGCTATACCAGTCCCTCAGATGATCTCTCACTATTCATATACGAACATCCCCTCAGTCTGCTCCTCAGTCAACTGAGAGCAGATTGGTTCTATTTGCATACACCTTAATGTTTACCTATATACTTAAAGTATCTACCATTTTTTTATTTTGTGTGTATTTATATACATATCTTACTTTTGAATTTGAAAGCAATTTGTATTTGAAAGCAATTTCATCTCTAAATAGATCTTATGTTCCGCATTCCCAACCCCCAAACATCAATTTATTAGCAATTCCTTCTTGTGCAAAATATTTGAGACAGAAGAATATTGAAATAATTGTATGTGCTCAAAGCTTGTGTTCGCTTTTGCTGTGGTAATTATTACATTTCATATCCATCTACAGATAGCAAAACTAAATTAATACCAAACAACTGAGATTCCACACATAAAATAGCTTTTCCTATGCACAGTGTGAATCACCTGTACCTTCACAATAGCACTGACTAGTTGAGTGTATTTTCCATGCACTGGAACTTACATAGTGAAAAAATCTGTAAATTGACTTGGCATCCAGGGAATTCCCTCAACATCCAGATCAGGAATACGTCACATTTTCTCATCTATGGATCTAACTGAAGTGCTCATCATATACATAATGATGATATAGTTGATATTGACATATCAATAAGCAGAACTGTTCTTCTTTTTGCCTGTACTCTTATCCCCACAGTGCTTTTTTTAAATGGTCATTTATGCTTTTTCCTGATGCCATTTCAGGTTTAATCAAAATGATTTTTGCTAAGGAGAACATTGGTAACTAGGAAAAGAGATCTCTGTCCCCCAAACTCTGAACTTTGGTGTAGTATCAAGTAACAACAACAACAACAACAAAACAAAACAATAAAAAACCTGGGCAAAATTATCTGAAATCCCTATACTACAGCAATCCTTGATCTGTCTCAGAGATTTCCATAATTTGCTTTGGCTGCTAAGCAACAAATTAAATATGATTTGGTATATTTAAATGCATTATTCCTCCTACTGCTCTTCTGACTGAAAAAATACAGTTATAATAATGCTGTTGGCACAGAGCAATAGTCTTGAGCAAAGGTCCTGTTTCAGCAGGTGCACTCAGTGTCAGCCAAAGAATAGCTATTTGTTTGCCTTGCAGTAAAAATGAAGAAATACACAGAACATAATGTCCTACAATCTACTTCCAGAGTCACTATTGTTTGGATTGTCGTCATACCTACAGGGATTACAATTTTGCCTGAATTAGTCAGCTCATGGCAAAATAATAGGTAAGACAAATATAGGATGGATAAGTAACTCCACCTGGGGGTTTCTGTTTGAGGTCAACTAGTTTATTGGGAATTCAGCACTTCATTCTGAGATTTCACACATGTAGACACTACATTTCCAGCTGAGAAAGTCAACTGAACAAAACCAAATTTAGTACCTTCAAAAATACCCCCTGCTCAGAAACCACTAGTCTTTTGATTGTAATATGCTACTACTGTAATAAAGCACACAGAGAAAAAAAATTAATGTGGAATTACAGTAGAAGTGCAGTGAAATCACAACAGACCTTTTTTTCCATGCACCATAAATTCATAGAGTCACAGAATGGTTTGGGTTGGAAGAGACTGCTAAAGATTATAATGTCCAACGCCCCTGCCTCTTTAGGGAAAGGGACACTTTCCACTAGACCAGGCTGCTCAAAGCCACATGCAGCCTGCTCCTGAACACTTCCAGGGATGGGGAATCCACAGCCTCTCTGGGCAACCTGTCCCAGTGCCTCATGACCCTCACAGTGAATAATTTATTCTTGATATCTAATCTAAACCCACTCTCTTTCAGTTTGAAGCCATTCCCCCTTGTTCTGTCACCACATGTCCTTGTAAAAAAGTCCCTCTCCAGCTCTCTTGCAGCCCCCTTTAGGTACTGAAAGGTGCTGTAAGGTCTCTCTGACACCTTTTCTTCTCCAGAATGAACAACCCCAGATCTCTCAGCCTGTCTCCATAGGAGAGGTGCTCCAGTCTCCTCTGATCATCTTCATGCCCTCCTCTGGACTTGCTCCAACAGGTCCATGTCCTTCCTATGTTAGGGCAAGTCCATAGCTGGATGCAGTGCTCCAGGTGGGTCTCAGGAAAGCAGAGCAGAGGGGCAGAATCACCTCCCTCGACTTTCTGGTCACACTGTTTGGATGAGCCCGGGACAGAGTTGGCTTTGTGGGCTCTGAGCACACATTGCTGGGTCATTCTGAGATTCTCTTCCACCAACATCCCAAGCCCTTCTCCTCAGGGCTGCTCTCAACTGAATTGCTGTCCAGCCTGTATGGATTGGCACTGCCCCCACTCAGGTGCAAGACCTTGCACTTGGCCTTGTTGAACGTCATAGGGATCAGAAAGTTTCTCAGACGGCAAGAAAAGAGACCAGTCATATCTATGCACCTTCAATTAAAAACACAAAATAAAATACTGTTAAAGATGGAAAACAACCTTTGTGTTTGGAAAAGGAAGGGAACACCCAGCTTTCACATCCTTAAACTGCCTATGTTAAATGTGAATTGAAAGCAAGTAACAGCATTTGGTGTGTGGGCAGGAGGCTTGCTTTGCTACTACCAGTGTTAGTCATACATCTACCGAATAGAAGCACTTTTGGTCCTAATCTTGCAGTATTAATTGGTAAAACAGTAACAAAACCATCAGAATCACAGGGAAGTTTTATTTGTAACATCTTGGAGTCTGTTCTTGAGACCAAAACACTCTTGCATTCTTTATCTCAATCACAGATTGTGCACACTATTCAAATTATTCTTTATTATCTGTGTCATTACTAGATGAACATTAGCCTGTAGTAACACCTTTGCGAGGAATATTTTCTTTATTTATCTACATCATTATGATGGATGACTTTAATTTCAGCTGCAATATTAAGGAAAAATAAGCTACTAGATTAGGTTGTCAGAAAACGTCTTTTAAAATTTCCATGAACAAAAGATTAACAAAATTAATTTCTTCACACACAAATCTATCAGACCTCATTCCCCCACTCTCTGTTCAAACTGTATCTTCAAAAGAAATACTTAAGATGATAAGAGGTTTAGTTTGATCTCATTATTCATGTAAAATAATCCCAAAATTAACTATATTAATCAAAACAAATTATGATGACAAACACATTTGAAATATACATGGGTATAAAGCAGGTTTTATTGCAAATATTCACAATGTGACTGTAATGCTGTTTTTGATATATCTGTTCATTTTTCCTCATCTGAAAACTGCTGGTATTCACATTCCCAAAAAAGGAAGTATTTATTCACCTATAAAAAAGATTCAACATGTAGTATATGAATGGACAGTCTCTGCTGAGATGACATCCTCAAAGGACAACAGAGAATAACACTGAGTTAAAGTGATTGTATCACCAGTGCTGGGACTACTATGAAGAATTGCCAGAATTTTCAACACTATACAACTGTTCAGTAGAAATAACTTCTCATCACTGCAAAGATGAAAACTAGAAGAGACTTATTCATTTTCTTGGTAATTTACATGTTTGGAAATTCAGCTTTCTTCTCTAAGACATAAATCTAAGGAAGCCCTTCGGGGACTGGGCTTTCAAGATGTTCAGGACCAATTTTCTTTCACGTTTCCAAGTCCTTGATTCCTTAGCCATCTTTAAATTACCACAGATTGTAAGAAGTGGTGGACATATAGATCTGATCCTGTCTTGGAATGGAAAAAAAAAACTCCACAAAACCCTAGACAAACAAAACCCAAACAAAATCCCATACCCAAACTCACTGTATGATAGTGGAAGGAATGACATGGAGATACTTGAGGAATGAGTCATCTGAAACAGTGTAAGTACAAGGAGACAAGGCTGACAGCTGGCAGGACAAGTGACAGCCCTGCTGAGAAGGACCTGAGGGTTGCAACAGACCCAGATCCTCAGCTGAAGACAAGCCAAAAAAGCCTTTCCATCACAAATAAGGCAAATGGCACACTCGGCTGTATTAGGAAGAAAAATAACAAGCCAGAAACAACAACAAACAAAAGAAAAATTACCATTCTGCCTCTAACTCAGTGACTAGAATACTGGTTTTCAGGTTACAGCTTCAAAAAGACTATTAGGAAATTGGACAGGGCCCTCCTGGATGGCAAAGGGCTGAGAACTGCTAAGGGATTAAAAGAATAGGGAAAGGCATATCTGGAAAAATTAACCAAGTTTTCCTAGTGTTATGGTAATTATCTTACAACTGCAGGACTATCTCCCCTTACAGAGGTTGTTTCAATACAAAATGAAACAGGAAGGAAGACTGGAATTACTACTAAAATAAAACATGTCCCATCAGCTGAGGCATATAACATACAAAGAAATGGTCTGAATTAAATCAGTTCTGATGACGTGTACTAAAGGTTTACTTTCTGAGAAGAATGTAATGCAAAACAAACTCCCTGCCCTCCCTCCCCACCCCCCAGCACTACTTTAATGTTTCATTTTAAACGATGCATTTATTTCTTCTGGAAAAATAAACAATTACAGATGTCTGTCTGACATAGCATTAGATTACTGATAACTAACTTATGCATGCAAACTGCTTATTAGATTTTAGAATAATCTCCTTCTACCATCTTACAGAACAGCATAAAATCTTATTTCATTTGAACTGTCACTGTTATTGCCTATTTTATTTCAAACTCCCTCATCCCCAAGTTCATTCATAAAGTTTCCCCATCAATAATGTCACATTTACAATTAAGAAGTTAATTGAAAGTATTCACAGAATAGGGTGTCTTCAGTTTGAAATAACATATTTACAAGGATTATTTACCTCTGAAAAACAGTCCAAGTTTAAGAAGAATAAGAAGCAGTTACAGCTGAGATTTTAGAAAGAATATTCTGTGTAGAATACTCATTGCAATTTTTTATGACAAAAGCCCAACTGTAAAGTCCAGTTCCAAATCTACACAGATGCCTTATTTTCTTACTCTGCTAGTTTAAAATTAAGCATACTGTGATGAGAATGAAAAAGACAGCTTCTGTCTTTAAAGAGAAACTTCAGGAATTCCCTGCAGCCATTCAGCTTTCCCTACTTCTTTTTATAAGGAGCCTTATTCTATTGAAATAAATTACAAAGCCTCCTTGATTTCACAAGTGGAAAAATAGATCTGACAAGAATTCTTGGAAAAGTTTTGCATAAATCTGCAATGAATACTCTGGTAATAATTTAATAATCACTTTTTAAGCAGTACGGATAGAAATCCTGCAGTTTCTACCCCCGTTTTTCTACTTCAAGCATGAAGGTAAGATTATCTGAAGAGAGTATTAATCCAAGCAAAATATAATCCAGAAAAAAACAAAACAAAACAAAAAACTTTGGATGAGTACCCAATCCTGCTCATTGCAAGATCACACAAGTGTAGGGTGCCTTGAATGCAAGAACAGTCAGCAGGGACTGCTTCACGAAATCGGTACCTCAAGAATTTCTGGACAATCTACATTCTAACAAGCACATTTCTGAAAAATCAATGAGCCTTGGGGATATTACAATAAAAACATTGTCTATATGTATTATATATTACAATTTAAATATTACATACACATGAAATCCCTAATTTTTTCAAAATACAGACACAGAAGCGAAACAGAGACAGGTTTTCTGCCTCAAGCTCAGTGTCCACAGTGCAAGAATTTTATACAGCATATTAGCCTAAGTTAGTAATAAAGTTTCAGATTGCATAATGTTCTTAAAACCAGACACTGCTGAGGCTTTGTGTAGACTGTTAACATGAGGCACTGAAGCCTCATACCCACGCTTCAATAACTGGCTCTGCAAAACCCTGTGTTGCTATCTCTAAGGAAAAAAGCCTCTGTCAGGAGGTAAGAGGAAAACCCAACTGATATGCTAAGACTGTAGGATGAATGACAATAGCTAGCAAGATATTAGACTGATGTCTAGAAGTACTTCAAATAAAACAAATATTGCTTGTAAATAAGCTCTGCTAATACCTAAAGACCTTTCAGTTCTGCATAGGGTTTCAAGCCTCAAGTTGCAGTTTAATCTAGTTTGGTATCCCAATAACCCTCCTCCTTCCCTCCCATTTTATAAGATGGTAAACTTCAGGTGTTTTTATTTTCCTAAATAAGACCCTGATTTAAGAAGGATCTGCATTTTAATCCTCTGTATCCTCAGTATTTTTGTTACCTTTCTCTGATTGCTTTTCTCCTTCTACTTTGGTTTCAATAATATTTTCCACTGATTATAGTTGTATACAGGAATTTGTTTCCCATAAGGAAGGCTATTTTCCTTTCCCTAACTGCTATTCCCTATTTCTTCTTAAATGTACATATCTGCATGTTTGAGCTCTCTTCCAAAGCTCCTTCAGCTCCTCCTTTCTTCCTGAACTATCAACACACCACATTTATCTTTTTCCCTTTTCCAGTTCCCTGATTAATTTCCTCCTTATAGCACATCTTCTATCCTCCAATCCCTCTCCACTCTTCCTTCACAGTGCAAACAATATATATATATATATGTATGTATGTACATGAAACTATCAACATTCAATACATCATTAAAGAAAACCTTGAGAATTTTACTACCAATTTCAAAAGGGTGGGGGCTTTAAATAAAGAGAAAAATTGGCAGTTTAAAAAGTTAATTTTCCTAGGGGAGAAATCACACAGATGCCTCCAATGCCCTTCAAAGTCAGTAGATATTTGAAAAAAAATCGCTAACGCTTGCTTTTTTCTCTCCCATCTGACTCCTCCCTACAGTTTCTTGCTGCACTGCTTCATCCATCTTAACTCGACGATTAAACTTCAGTGCCTTCACAGATAATGTCATATATTGATCTCGCTCATCCATATGTCTTGCAGCTTCATCACACCAGGATGTGATCACAGACAGCTATGGACATCATAATTCTCATTCCATGCTGAAGGGAACCAGAAAATCTTTCTCTTTTTCACACATGGCAGACTGACCACAACAGGGGTTCCCTCACGCCTGCAGAACTGTTATCATCCCCTTCTCATCATTTGTCAGAGTTAGCTTTTTTCCAAGAAGGGACAGAAATTAAGATAGAACACACTTTGAAAACAAAACGTCAAATTAGTGGATTTCAAATTATGACTGACTAGTCTGTGTTCTTGTTTCAGCCTTGTAAGTGAAAGAGAGGGGGCATTTTGCTGATGCATTTTTAGCTACAAGTTGTCACTCACTTCTTACTTAGTGTTTTGTTTTTTTCTTCATAGTACTCATCTGGTTTCTTGCTAAAGACTATGCTTGGGAAAAGAACTTTGAAATCTCCCCATCTCACCCCCACCCACAGCCCATCTAAGTAGTTGCATTAACACAAGAGGCCCTTAAACCAAACCTTCTCTTCCTGTGGCAAAACTTCTCTATCCATAGTCTGTAACTGGAAAGAAAAGGAATATGACAAGGTTTAGATTTTGCTTTTCCACTTTGATGTTTTCTAATAACTACCAATGGGAAAAAAAAACCAAATTCATTCATAAACAGACAAATATAAACATTCATTTTTTCAGGAAAATTATGTATTCTATGTAAAAGGCACAAGTTTATTGAAAGAGTGAAGATTTTACTTGAACAGGCAACTGACATAGAAGAACAAACCAAGTAAAGAGGTTGTAGCTGATTTCAAAACTGTATTTTATTTTGCTAATCTGGCTCATTACAAAAAGCTGTAATAATTTTAAAAACAGTTTCCTGAGATGTCCACAGAAATTGTGTTATAATGGTGATTTAGCAATATCCAGAAATGAGACTGTTATTGCAGACAACAAAACTCAAGGGTTGCTTTAATTTGGTGGCAGAATTTTTAAGACTCAGTTGGGAACCTGAGCAAATTTGTTTCAGGACATAACTGCCAACATGATTCTGAGACTGCTCACTGTTCTTGTTAGTAATTTCCTATATGTTTCCAAATCCTATTTTTCACCTCCTAAATCTCATTTGTAGTCATTGGTTTCTTCAAGTCTTGAGACAATAATAAGATGAAACCAAATAGTTTTCTTCTCTAATAACACAGCTGACCAGATGTTCAAGAGAGCAAAGAAGCTCTAAAAGTTCTGTTTGGCTTTCACTATTACAAATATAAATGTTATGAGATGTTACATGACATTTATATTTATTATAGTTATGAATGGTCACACTGCAATCATTTAGGGTTTCACACACAAATAACCTATCAATGAAGATAACTTGTGCATCTTTATTTTAATACAACTGCTACAATAAAAAAATGTAAATCATGATTATAGTTTTATTCTGTTCTCTCCAAATAGTTTTGCTTACAATGAAAGCATAAAAAAATAGTTTAAACAGTAAATGCAAAGTTTTAGTTGGAATGGTATTTTTTATGCCATAGGTATAAACTAATTGAGTTAGCTAAAAATTTCTTTCCTGAGCAAGCTTTACATATCACAATATAAAAACACTCCTCAAAAAAATCCCCATATATACCAGCATTGTTAATAATTAAAAAAAAAAAATCCCCAAAAAACCCACCTATATGACATAAGATTTCGAAATTCTGATAGCAAATTTTACCTTCTCTTCATATGACTGAGTCATAGATAACAGAATATTTTCAGCTGGAAGGGACCCACCAGGATCATCAAAGTCCAAGTCCTGGCCCTGTACAGGGCAGCCCCAAGAATCACACCATGTGCCTTATCAGTAGCTCTTTAAATTATAATAGTTATTACAAATAAACCACAATGTTTATAGTCTTCACATTCTAGAATTTATTGGTCACACATTATTATCTTGCTATCTTCTTCATCTTGATACAAATTTCTGCTTTCAGTTTAAAATTCAACTCCTATTAAATGCAGTTTTTTGCTTAGATACATAACAATGAACTTATGAAAATAAGCATGGTACACATAATTTTAGCAGTCCATCCTTTAAAATATTTGAAAGAGTGATACGCCTCACAACTAGAATAACAATGGACAGAAATTCTTTATTACTATTTAGAGCAATCAGAAAAAAAATTCAAGCAATAACTGCAATTTACAACTCATTACTGAGGCTGTTAAAATGATTAAGCCCTCCACATCCACATACAATTTAAGCAAGCATAGTTTGTAAGTTTGTAATGCATTTACTTGCCTGGCCTCCTGTATGATAGCTACATATTAAAGCAAATCCTGCATGCCATCATTCTACTTCATCATGCAGACAACAGTTACCTCTACCACAAAAAGAGAACAAAGCATTTTATTTACTGCCTCACTTAGCAAGGAACAAAAAGGTAAGAACTGTGAACAGTAACTTACTCCACAAGTGAGGATCTTTTCTCTTTCTCAGACTAGAGCCTCAGCAAGCATCACCATTTTGTAGGAAATAGGAGAAGACCACAGTGAGATGAGGGGGGAAAGAAAAAAAAACTCAGAAGAATAATTAAATGCTTCTATTTAGTACCCACCTGACAAAAAATGTTTCTTTTTAGTGTTCACCTGTCCAGACAAGGACAGTGAGAAGAGTTTAAATATTTTTTTCTTACATTTTTTTTAATCTAAAAAGCTTCAAAAATTAGAAGTCAACATTTTGTCAACGTCTGCGAAAACATGCTGTCAACTTATGTCAATTTTTATTGTTAGAAGTACAGTTATTTTTAGAAGAATTATATTTAGGAGTGAGTTAAACTAGCCTGTTCACATTGCACACTACTGCTTAATACTTCTGACAGTAGCTGTTGTCTTTCTTTTATGGCCAACTTAAAAAAAAAAACATTAAGAGAACTACACTCTTGAGATCAGAGTACAGCTCCAGAAGTTGTTTAATGACTGAGTGAATGCACCTACTATTTCAAGCAGTAACGTGGATTGCAGAGGTCAGCAAGTGTTGAAGTGAAATGTTCACTTCAATTAGTTTCTAATACCTTAAGTTCAAAATGTTCTGACAAAGAGCAACTTATGAATTTCATGAAATATCCATTATAAGTGTGTCACAACAGACCATTAAAGTAACTCAAGGCTCTTCAGCTACTAAAAAGCAGCAGTCACACAACATCTGCAGAGATCTCTTTCTCCATGACAGCAGCTGTCAATCTGGGGTTTTAATGTTGCACTGAAGCATAATGTCCCCTTACAGATGAGGCTCTCTCATTTTGGGCAGGTGTGACAGACCATGGATGGCAAACACTGAGGTGAGAAGAAAGGCATTAGATGGCATTCTCTAAGGGAAGGTCATCACTGCCCTTTAGCAAAGCAGCAGTTTTGGGTACCTTCAGTTCTCCACTGAAAGACACTGAAAGACTCTGCATTCCTCACTCTCAGCTCTGCGGGTATGCACAGAGGTACAACTGAGCTGGGACAGTCAAACCAAGGCAGTGTTTCTCAAACTGCAGTAAACAGATGCTCAGCAGCTTCAAGGAAAAAGGTCTGAAAACCACTTGTTTTAGATAAAGTTCGATATATGCTCTTATTAGCTGCATCACAGCAGTGAAGGTTTGCAGCATACCACCAGATTCAGGAAGAGATGCTTAAGCATATCCAGCACTGAAAATGGGGAAACAACACTGCTAGGTGTTGAATTTTTTGTTCAAAGTCTCTCTGCTGCCTGTAGGAATAGATCACCTTCATAAATTCATGCTCCATTGCAATGAAAAAGCTGACAGTAAATCAGCACTTGCAGAGGTGCCGTATTTAGAAGAGTGAGAGGAAAATACTGTGACTTTAAACTTAATACATACAGGGAAGTACACGATCCTGCTGAGACTGGAGTTTGGGTGAAAGAAAGGTTTGTAATCACAATGAAACATGGTTCCACAGCCTATCAATTCTCATTTCCCTACCAAGCCATGATATGATAGTTACTGGTCAGCCGAATTTTTGTCTGTCCACAAACAGCACTCAAGACTACTAATATGTTATTAAAAAACCCAATTAATTACCCAAAGTACACCTCACCACCTCACTTCATATTGAAATATTAGGCAGAGGAGAAGTATAAAAAAAATCCAAATCAGTAGTGTTTAGTTTGAGGCATACTTAGTTTCTCTGACAAATACACTAAGAGACACTGACTTCATTTCTACAGACCTAAGTGCGTCAGCTTTTATGTAAAAGATACATTATTTTCAGTACTGCACAGACAATTTTATTTTTACAGAAAACTCCAAACAACAACAACAAAAGCACCA
Source organism: Bombycilla garrulus (assembly GCA_013400315.1). NCBI lineage: Eukaryota > Metazoa > Chordata > Aves > Passeriformes > Bombycillidae > Bombycilla > Bombycilla garrulus. The sequence continues at coordinate 158,294 of VXBU01002210.1, forward strand.
AACCAAACAAACGAAAAAACCCCACCCCACCTTGCTTTTATTTACATGTTGTGTCAAGCAAGTTTTCACTACATACAGTTTGGTCAAATCTTTTACTGTTAAAGCCTAGATCTAATACAGTACATTTACAGTACACCTACAAGGACAGCTGAAGACAGCTATCTGTTCATGCCTGGAAAGGAGCCAGCACTGCCTCAGCCCCATCATATTACCCATGACAGTATGGACTGCTTTTTGGAGAAGAAACCTCTTTTAACCTCTTCCAGACTACCAACACACAGTATGGTATGAATCCAAAATCTATGAATGACAGTAAAGACAGGTAAACTTCACATTCCATCCCTTCTCTAGTTTTCATCTGTTAGATTTAAACCTACAGGCACTTCTCTATCCACTGAAGATGAACACATCTGCTTCCATTCATTTCTTAAAAACCTGAACCAGCTGTCCTTATTTCCTCTTACAAAATGTGGCCAAGAGACATCTTTGATATTAGGTTTGTCCGCTACAAAGCAGAAGCATCTTCCTTTTGTTTTCTGGGAGTTCAAAAGCATATCTCCTACCTCCTGTGGGGGACAACACATATATTAAAAATACATTATAGACAAACACAAATTGGAACACTATTCACCTTCCCTTTGCCATTGTTCCACTAAGCACAAAAGAATTCAAGATTCACAAAAGCAGAAAAGGATCAAACATTAACGTATGACTCAGCAATTAGGATACACAATACACCCTCCAGATCTTATACTTTTAAAATAAATCTGCATGTCACTTATTAAATCTTACCTCCAAGGCTTGCATAATTCTGGCCAAAATTCATGCATGCACTACAATGAGACCACCATGTACAAGGTATAAATTTTCATTAAGAAAGTTAAAAAAAAACCTCCACATCAATCTGGACAGCAATATGATTATCATAATTATATACAAGTGTTTCATCATCTATTTTAAATATTTGAAAATGTCTCAATTTTTGAAGAGTTGTAACTCTGTGTGCTTAACAGGCATTTTCTTTCTACAAGGCTCCAGATATTCCAACATTACAGCAGTCACACACAATACATATTTTTCTGAAGTGTTTCTTTTGAATCAAAGTACTGTTCCCAAGTACAGGTGAATCAGGCTTCCCTACAATCCTTTCAACAACACTGTCCAAATAGTTGCTCTTGTTTCAACATGAAATCAAAACCATCTATCATTTTGTCTGCAACTCCAGCTAAGAGGTCACTGAATACTCTAAAAATAAAGCTAACAGATGTGTCTTGGGATCTAAATGGACATAATATCTTGAAAATTAAGCTAAACTGCTAACCTGCAAAAATGGCATACATGCAAGCTGCAAGGAAAAATAAACCCAAACATTAAAAGTTTCATGTTGGAAGTGAGACTTTTGAGGAAGGTGGGAAATTTAAGTTAAAAGTTTTATAATGCACGTTTGAAAATGCTGCAACAAGATCTCATGAATTCCTGAAAAAAGGAGACAAAACAGGTACAGAAGTATCTGTCCTTAAAATATTGTCTCTCAGCCATCTAGAAAGTTACCATCAAACAGTGTTCTTAGCTCTCTCTAGCAAACATGTATCAAAAGAAAAACTGACCAAAAAACAGAGCACTACATCAACATCCAACATGTTTTATGACTGCATTACACAGCTCTTAAAGCTTTTTTTTCCAACCTATTCCAACCGTCTCTATTTTAAAACCACATCTTTATCCCCTTTTTAATAAAATGAATATTTTTTTTCCTAAAAAGACTCTTTCTGTAATAACACAGAGTTTCAAATAAAAAAAAATACTATTAATAAAGAGGCTCATTATAATCAAGGATGGACTAGAATACCTATAATCAGCATATGGTTTAGGATTCCAAAAATCTGAACCACTTACTGCTTCTTACCACATTCAGGCTCAAAAATCAGCCTTGGTAGCCAATGCTCCATATGTAAGCACTGAGCTACTGGGAAGCACCTATATTTGTGAAAATGCCCAGACACAGAAGATGACCCATTTAGATTGTTTCTATATAGAAACGGGTTTGCTTTTCAATGTATTCACAGGAACAGTGAAAGATAAAATTAAGGGGCTGTTTTAGGTGACAGGGCAAGAGACTGAAAATATTAAAAATAACAAGGATCTTTCTGTATCAGTAAGTTATTCTACATGAAACTACTCACCAAGTATTACTTTAGGATAACACTGATCATTAAGCAGCTATTTCCCATGGAGACTCTCTAATACCTAGGCAGAGGGCATGGTGTCAGAAGGCTCAGAATTAATAAAAATTTTAGGTCACAAATTTACAGACATTTATTAAGATATCCCATCATTGGGCCACAGCAATCCACCATGAAAAGGTCATTCCAAGAACTACATGCTATGCTGTATTAAGCAAATCATCAAATAGTCAAAGGAACGGTCCACAGGTTTTGAACTTTTTGCAACAGTGATCAGATCTAATGAATGAATAGATAGTAAACTTAGGAGGAACCTATAGCTTACTAAAAGACAGCCTATAAATATGTTAGTGCTTTAAGTATGAAATGAGATATATCTTAATCAATCCCATCTACTTCAATTCATTTCTTCTCCCTTTCAATGTAATATCACTATTACAATCTTTTTTATGAATACTGCCAGTACTTGAAAATATTTGAGCCATGAAGCTCCACTCTGAACTTTCCTGCAGACAGGACAGATGACCATATAGGAGGAATACAAACCTGACCAGAGCTTAAAGACATGTACTTCACTTGTCATCCCAGAATAAAATAATGTGTTGACCAGCTGAATAGCAACAATATGGAACAGAGGTCCAATTCTCCTCCCACAAGAACTTGACCTCTTTTAGACCAATAGTATAAACAAAAATCTTTCTCCTTGCTAATAGAACTTCTTCCACTTCCCAGACAAAGAATAAAATCTTTACAGTTAGAAGCAGAATAGATAAAAATCTAGCTACATCAGCTAGACACAGATAATTCCTAATAGCTGACTTCCATTACTGAAAACATCATAGCTGATACACAATATATCCTTTTTGGACTGAATTATACAGAATCTCTCCCTGTAGCATGCAACTTGCTGAGGGCAGATTTGCTTAAAGTTTATTTCCATGGGAAACAAAAACTGATAACTTCTTTATAACTCTGAAATAGATATTTTTTTTTTTAGTAGACCACTCGTGCTAGCCAGAGCCACAGAATGCATCCCATTGTCTTGCCTGGGGACACAGACAGCACCACTTCCAGTGGGTTCCACACTGGAACCTTCTGTGGCAGAACAGTCTTGAATCTTCAAGATTGTGGAGTAGCATCAGTGCACTCTGCACATGACTGGTACATGTATGTATTTTGCCATATAATGCCACTCCTCAGCTACAGTGTAGGGCCCTGCAACACCACACACGTGTTGTATAGGGTTGGATCTGTTCTCACAAGGGCAAATTCAGATCAAACTGCAACGCCAGAAACTTTCATTGCCATCTCTAGAGCAGTCTAAGCCACGCATCACTTCTCCTAAATTAACTGTAAGATAATTTTTCCTCCTGCTGTGAAGATCATCTAATCATAGGACATTCGAGGTTGCCCCAAACACCATCAGCCAGAGCAGTCTGCTCAGGGTATTAAGATGTAACAAATACCACTGTCCTGGATCACCAGCAGAGACCAGCATTTGCCATACTGGGTAGCTGGGTGGCATGAAATTTCCTTCCCCATAAATTAGACAGTTATTGTAAAGCCCTTGTTCCTGAAGAGAGGCTTCCAAAGAAAGAGCACCTATGACAAACTCAACTTGTATTTTCACTTGTGTTCTCAAGCTTGCTATGCTTTAAAACTGCACATGGAAACACAGTTGGGAAAGTTTGAAAATCACAGCCTTCTCCTTTAATTTCAGCAAAGGCAGAACCAGTTGAGAGTTAAAAGACCTCTCTAAGCATTTCTGCACAGACATTCAGTGGATAGTGGCTGAACAAGATTTAACAAGTTAAGCATTTCCTTTTTTTACAGAAAAGCTGACTCTGCACAACACGCTTACAAGTGCTGGTTGAACTACTTAAGTTGCCGTATATTATCAAGTTATAAATAACTTGTGATTTTCCCAAGTTTATTCTTTTTAATTACTTGAAGGCCAAAAAAAAAATCACTATGGAAGGTGTGGTTTTGTTTTATGATAATAAGAACTTTTTGTAGAAAACCACTTATGTGGCACAGCTCATCTGTTCCAGATGTAAATCTATGTGAACCTGAATGTGCCTGGGAGGCAGAAGATTCTAAAACCATAAACAGTGTCATGTTGGAGAAATATACCTAAAAACTCTAATTTTGGCCACTCTATAGCCGTTACATCAGAACTGGCAGCTGGGAGCTGCTGGACAAGCCTCTTCGATATAGTATTTAGCATAAATACGACCAGTAAAGTATCTTAGAGTCAATCGCTCTTCCAGTTTTCCATAACCTATGCATCTACTATGCAGTCCAGATACCAGACGAAGCAGTTACTCTGAAAGAAGACTCCACACCCAAAAAGGGCTCTCATAAACTTGCTGGACTGGTCTAAGATGGCTTCTCTTCGTACATTGATTCTCATTCATGATTTCTCAACTTCCCATCCCCATGCTACAAGCCATTTCCATATTCAATCTGTTGATGTAGGAGTTTTACTCGGTATCCCTCTGTGTTGGACTGCTTCACTTTGTGTAAAATAGTTCATTACATCAAACAGCCAGAAAATTACTCCCAGCCGAGAAGCTACAACATTTATTTCAGCTATAGAAAACTGAGTATACTTCACAGCAATGAATATTAATTTATTTGAGCAGTCACCTCTGATGAGAAAGAACAAAGTTCAAATTATTGATTTGAAGCAAGTAAAAGCAAGGAGTTTAAGCTGGTTCTGTGTGTTCAAGAGAAATAGTCTAACAGTGAATGACAGACAAACATGCAGATACATACATGTATCAAGAGAAATACAGGTACATTTAGCAGACACCGGGAAAAAGTCTCAATTCCCTTCTCAAAAAAAATGTATGGCTTCAATAAATTGCTTTTTAGTGATGACATGTTTTTTTTTTTGCTTTTACATATGCTATTGGAGAGCTTAAATTCACACATATTTTATAGCCCACTCCTCACCTTCTTTCTTTTCCTTGGGTAAATAATTCTAATCTTTTCATTCCCTTGAAAAACTCTGCCACATCCATCATATCAAACTCTTTACAATACTGTGATTTATCTCTTTTAAACTAATTGACAGTTAATAATGCACTTTGAGTAGCAGATAAGAATTAATGAATTTCTATACAGTGGCTGTTCCTTCGCTGGTTTTTTTGCCCACTTCTGATTACAGCTATTATTTGGATAACAGTACCTTATCAAACCATAATAATGCTCAATTTTTTTGTTATATTAATACTGTTAATTTAGAAACTCTTCAGACATATAAATAAAAACTTATTCTCTGCTTCCAAAACACACTGGTTTGCATACACCAACAAGAGTTTCATCTGTCATGTTGCTGTCCTTTCACAAAGCTTGCTTAGACTTCTCAGGTGACCTTTGCAATATTTGTCAATTTGACTAAATTGCTTTAAATCCTTAGGAAATTATTCTACTTTATGAATCAAATTCTAGAGATGACTAATAAAAGATATTGGACAGCTCCTGCTCAATATTTAAGAGAAAAAAATAAGTCTCTTATGAAAGTTGATATTTCTGTTAATTCCTCTCAGAGATTTTTGTGATCCATAAAAATATTTTACTTCTCATATCATGGCTTTTTCATTTAATAGCCTGGCTGTGAGGAACTTTCAATTACACCTTTTAAAAGTGTATGCAGATTAGAACTATATTAAAATTTAACCCACTATGCTACTATTTAAATCAAAACCCCTGGTAGATTAGTGAGGCACATTTGTCATTGCAGAAGCAGTACCAACTACTTGTGATTTCAGTGAGTACTACTGAGTGTACCATCAGTCTTTGTGTCATCACATACTTCTATCTACAGGCAATTGTGATTGCAAAGGACGAGAATTATGTGTGCATATTTTTCCATTAAGAGCACCAAATGATTTCCAGACCTGTTCCCCACGCAAACTTTTTGAGACCACTTGCAGGGTATTTGTTGGAAACTTTCCTTCAGTAACTTAAAATCTATTGACCAATTTTCTACCAAATTTCTTTTTCAAATTTGTGAAAACAAGAGACAAATAGAGAACAGACGCTCTATTAATACTTGCAGAAAATGAATACAACTCATCACAGAGCAGAAAAAGAAGGGAAAAGACAGTACAAATGCCTTAGCTATAAAAAAAGCTTCAACAGAATTTAGTGCCTTTTATTATATGCCAAAAACCTACACCTGGCTTTAGAAGAGATTCCTGTTTTCTAATAAGTTTTAAATGTCATACTGCTAGGGCATTTATAGTATTTTACTTCTGCATGGAGTCAGCTGTGAGAAGACTAAATTCATGTCACAACCATAGCACCTAACCAAAAAGTCAACCGACAAAAAGGTAAAATTATCCATTTTTTTCTGCTCTTTGTTAAGTGCTTTGCTAAAATGCAACTACATTTGTTTGTTATTCTGTAGTTCTTTGAATATATGAGGTACTTTATTACACCAACAGACTAGTATAAGCAAGCTGTCAATCTAGCTTCCTCCAAAAATACGGACACATTTTCAGAAACGTATACACTTTTGACAACATTTTCTGTTCCTTTAATGGATTAAAAAAAGAAAAACATTTTTCAGAGAATTAGGAAAACCAACATAAATTTGTAATTATGATAATTAAGTTTATATTCCCGGAAGTCTGTAATTAGTTTTGCTGCCTTTCTGACACAGTACTCGTTCAGCTTGTGCTGTAAGATGCAGTTCACAGCACTGCATATGTAGCTGAGTAGTTCGAAGGAGCTGCACAGCTTCCATCCTCTAGGGAAGAGGTGGCTCTACAACAAATATTATTTCATTTGCAAAGCCATTACAACAGTCTGAATTGTTCCAGTCTTATCCCATACCATTCTTTCTTTGAAAGCACACCTTGTAAACATGAAATATATAGCATGTAATCTGTGTCAGACAACCTCAAGATCCCTTCCAAAAAAACTTAAAGAGACTGATTCACAGATGTACTGGAACAGAGCACTCTTTTTGCAATCTGGCGCCTTGGTATCTTTCAGAATCCGGGACATAGTCCAAAATAACAAAAACTAGAAAAGAGGCATTATCACCCTCACAAGCAGTCAGAGGCTCCAAGGTGGTAGAAACAGCAGAGCGCGAGTTATAAAATGTGCTTCAGTCTCCAAGCAGCTAAATTAGAGTACACTGAGATGCATCAGACACAGAAGCAGGTGCTTATAAAAGGGCCCAATCCAAATGCAGCAGGAGTAACCTGATAAGACTTATATCATGATACCTTCTCTCAGCAGCCAAAAGCATATGAACAAAGGAAAAAAAATTCCGTTTTCTTTCAAATGCTGTATTTTCCACTGACAATAGAACTTCATATTTTAGTTCAATCCTCTGTCTGATAAGTATCATGACTTTTTTTTTTTTCCCTTTCCTCCAAACTGCAGACTTGCAGATCTTGGAGGATGAGAAGTGAGATGTATATGCAAGTGGGCTGATGGCAATTTAAGAGTATTAAAAAACAGAGGGGAAAAAAACCAACTAGAATAAGCAGGATTATATGCATCATTTTCTGTGGGGAAGAAAAACCAGCACAAGGGTGTGAGATAAAGCACATCCATCATGGAAAGCAACAAAAAAAGAACTATGAAAGAGCAAGTAAAGGGAAAAGAAAGTAGGATAGAATACATTAAAAGCAGAGGGAAATAGATTTCATGATCAACTATAAGGAAGAAAAAGACTGATTTGAAGGAAATTTTGTGAATTGTTCAGTTAAAATGTAATATCTTGTACCCCAAATAGTGAAGCAAATAAGTCTCAAACAGGAAGAATTGCGGGGGTGGGAGGGAGGTGTTTGATGTGTGTTCCTCCACTTAGAAACTGGCAGCCTAATCCAACCAAATTTGTCAGAGGCGTAGAATTCTCAAAGATATCTATAAAACACTAAGTTAATGAAATCAAGATGCTGTGATTGTCCTGACCAAGGAAAAGGATTCATGGATTCATTCAAAGGATTAATGTCCTGTCGGACATTAGATGATCCACAAAAGGATGAGACTGCACTAAAAAAAATTCCATTAGAGCTTACAACCACTCTCAAGATTTAAAAAAAAACCTGAACAAACCCACGCATTAAAAAAAAGGAAGGAAAGAAGGTAAAAGCCAGGTTTCTACTGCTCAAGGACCCACTCGTTTAAAATACTTCTTCCTCTCTCCTTTTACCAGGGGAAAAGGCATAGTAATACTTGGTATAGTATTTACCACTAGGAGTAATAACAAACAGGTGTTTGTATTTACTCTTGATATGTAAAAGTGCTTTACAAAGGGAGACATTTTTATTTTCCATTGGAAAATTAAAGCAAGAGAAGCAAAGCAGTGAAAGAGCTGGGTGGAAAGCAGAGCCAAGCAGCCCAAACCACCTTCCACCCACTACCTCAGTCTGCCTCAGAGCTAGCAGCATCCCATGCATAACACATTTTGTGGAACTCAGTTAAAAGAGAACATACAGCATACAGTAATCAATGAGCAGAGCTTTTTAGAAAAGCCGTATCATTCTTTCAGTTTGTTTTATACTGATCAACCCTTTCTTGAAATTACAACTACGCAGTTGACAGTCAAGATGAGCCAGTATATTAGCTCAACACAAACGACCAGCAGCAACTCCTCAGCTTTTCTGACAAAAATCAGATTTTAGATCATGGTTTATATTAGCCATCTACACTTTTAAAGCATAGTCCAGTCAGTTTTTCATACCCAGAAGTGACATTGGCTTGCTTGCTGAAAATGTAACTTTGCTACTATTTAAGCAACAAGAAACTTCAGACAGTATTGCCCTGAATGCCTTCCCATGTATTTGCTTATCTACTACTGCTGGTACCAGAAAGGCAGCTCATTTAAACCACTAAGTGATTTTCATAGGTTCTACAACAAAATCATCTAGAATCCCAGAGGATTACAATTTACTGACACACGAACTCGGATGCTTGGACACAACATAGTTGAACATACTTAAGTCAACCACCAAAGCTTTGTGAATCAAGCACTTAAAATTCAAGGATAACAAGGCAGAACTACTTCAATGATTTTCGACACAGTTGTCTAGATAGAATATCACAAACTGGTTGCACAAATGGACCTTGAAATTTTTCACCTTTCAGGAAGCACACCTTTCAACTTCAGGCAATACCCACGATCTTTATGCCAAGAGAAAAAGGAGTGCAGTCATATGGGATCAGATAACAATTACTGCCAATAAGCCAATTGACTGCAGCAGAAGAACCACTTTTGATATTAATAAGCAATGATTCATGTCAAGCATCATATAGCTTTCCTTACTCAAGGATTCATCATCCACAGATTTAAGATTAAAAAGTCAGGTCATTACCATATGAATTGCCAGTTCAACGTAGCATATTTCAGCTGCTGGAGATACAAACAAAAGGTCTTGGTGTTGAAACGTATGGGACTTTTACCTAAGATCCTGATTCTGGCATACAAAGACATAGCACACCTGTGTCTAACGGAACAGATTTTAATGCAGCACCTCGCTCCACTCCACGCTATCAACACCTTCTAGATGCCATCTACGTTTACCCCATCCTTTTTTAAAAAAAACAAACGAAACCAAGCGACACCTTCTCAAGCTAAGAAAACCAATGTTTCAAACCGCGACTGCTGAAAAGGGTGGAAAATTCAAAGTGGAGCATTTAATCAGCTTAAATGCCGCTGTGCCACAATTAGATGTCACTGTGTGCTCACTTTAATTCCGAAAGCACATGCAGCTCGAAGGGAAGTCACGGCACGGTACCGCTCCAGGTGCAATGCACACACCTGGCGTTACAGCAGCCAGCCCTCGGCCGCCGCTCCGCACTCCCCATTCCTCCTGCCCGCGGGCGCGCAGGGAGCGGGCCGGGAGAAGTTGGAACCCACGCGCTTCTCCTCGCTCCCGGCCATCCCCCGCGATCTCCAAGCCCTCCTAACAATGGTAGCAGTGTTCCAGCGGGCAGCTCTGCCCTGGAAGCGGACCGAATCCCCCCGCGCTCCGGCCGGCAGTCCCGCCGCCAGCACCTCTGCCCTCGCCCGCGCCGGTCCCTGCGGCGGGGACGGGGACGGGCGGGAGGGGAGGGGGCGCCTCTCCCCGCACCTGGCGGCGGTGACGTCCCCCCGCCGCCCCCCGCCCGCCCGCGCGCTGACCCCGGCCCCGCTCCGCCGCACCTTCCCCGCCGGCCGATCCCGCCGCGGGCACAGGGGGCGGCCGGGAGAGGGAGAAAGAGAAGGAGAGGGAAGCGCCGCGCTCCGGCACAAGTGCGGCCCCCTCCCCTCCTCCGCCTCGCAACACGCCCCCCTCATGCCGCTGCCCGCGGGGGCGGCGGGGAGACGGGGGAAAGCGGCTCGGCGGGGGGCGTTCC
>VXBU01002210.1:168896-196170 GCA_013400315.1 Bombycilla garrulus
GGACAAAGGGGAGGGGACCAACACCTGGCGAGCGCCGGTCCCTTTGTGGGGCAGACGCGTCCCGCGGCCCCACCGGCGATGGGGAGAGGGGGTCGGTCTCTCCCGTCCGCCCCAGAGACGGCGAGGGGAGGAAGGTGCGGGGGTGGGGGGCACTTACTTGCCTGCCCTCGCCGCGCACCTTCACGCCGCTCGCCCTCAGCCTCAGCCCCTCCCTCCGCGGCCGCCGGGGCGCTGGAAGTTCAGACGGCGCCGGCCATTCCCAGCCGACGGCTCCGCGTTTCGGGGGGCGGCGGCGGCGGCGGGCGCGGAGCGTCCCCGGCGGCTTCACAATAGACACCGGGCAGCGCGCGCGTGTCTCGGTGTGTGTGCGCGTGTGTGCGCGCGCGGGGGGCGGGGCCTCTCCCGGCGCGCCGAGCCGGGCGGGAGGGAGCGAGCGGGGGGGGAGCGCTGTTTACCCGGCGGCCGAACCCGGCCGCCCCCCCACACCGCCCGATGCTCGGGCTGGTCCATGCGCCGCCGCCTCCCACCCCGCGGGCGGGCAGGTGGTACAGTCCGGCCCGCCGGGCTCCCTCTCCCCGGCGCGGGAGGGCGGGGCCCCGCCGCTGTGACGTAACAGAAGCCGGGTGTGCCGGCGGCCCATCAGCGCCAGGGGGCGGAGCTTCCCGGGGCACCGCGACGGTGGGAGCCCCGGGGTGACAAGCAAGGGTCCTGCCGGGCCGGGCTCCCCGCTCAGCTGCCCTCCGCTGTCGAAAAGAAGAAGAAGTGGGCGGCTGGGAGCTCGCCGCGGGCTGTTGAATATTTTCCCGTGCCGCCACGCAGAGTGCAGGCGAGCGCCAGGAGGGAACTTCTAAGGGCGGTGCCGCGTTGCATGCTGGAGCTTGTAGTCCTGCGGTGGAGTCCTGAAAGGTTAAGCACCATCAACAGCCAAGTGGGATGTTCCGCCATCAAACGCCTGTGTATCCCGGAACAGACCACAATTTATCCTTTAGAGTGTGTTTTCTGTTTTAACGAGCCACAGTCATCCCGCTAGTTCTGGGGGGGAAAGGGACGAATCGAGCTCTGCGGAGCTGCAAGGACCTGCCCGTCCCGTCATCCCCCGCGCCAAGATGTCGGCGGCAATCGCCGCGCTCGCCTCCTACGGCGGCTCCGACTCGGAGCCCGACTCAGAGCCCGAGAGCGAGGGCGGCTCCCAGCGCTCCGCCGCCGTGCTCGCCAGCCGCGATTCCGTGCTGCACCTCCGGGCGCCTCCCGCCGCGCCCCCGGCCCTGCCCGTCGATGCGGCCCCGGAAGTAGCCGTGAAGGTAGGCGACCCTCCAGGGCCCGGGCCGCCCGCCTGCCCGGCGTTGTGCACGCACCGCCGGCCTCGGGACGGTGCTGGCGACAGCCCTGGAGCAGCCCCTAGGCTGAGGAAGCGGGGCGGAAGGGGCACGGTAGCCCCAGGCCCTGGCCCTGCCCTGCCTTGCTTTGAGGTGCGGGGGTCGGAGCTGTGGAGGGGAGGGCGTGTGTCCGGGAGCTCCCGTGGATTCCAGCTGCGGGGGTTAAGTTTATTAAAGCGTGTTACCTCCATCTGAAAGCTTGCCTTGATTACAGTTTCTTAGATGCTTGTTTGCTGTTCCCTGTGTAAGGTGTTTTCCTGGTTGGTTTTCCCGGGTGGAGGGGTGAAGTCGGTACTTGATAGGGAGGCTACAACTGAATCCTATTCTGAAGGGCCTGAAAGCTGATCGGCGATTCTTTTTCGTTGTTGCTTGGGGAACCTTTATTTTCCACGTTCAGTATCACATTGACTCACTTTTGTGATTCCAGAAAGAGAGGAGGGAGGGTGCTGGTTTAGCTTTGGGATTTTTTGTACAGGCAGCAAATTTCTAATCAAAAGCAGGCATCTTGCCGTGATAACTGTCATTGTTACTGTCCTGCTGCCACGTGCTCAGGAAAGTTTCTTGCCTAGTGAGCAAGAGGTGGATGGACTGACGTCAGGGAACTGATCTGAATTTTGAAAAAACAAAACTCCGGTGATGTTATTTGTCCTAGGATCCATTCCTTGGTCTGGTTTGCACGAATGCTGTGCTGGTGCAGATACATCTCCAGTGCCGGTGCAGAAGCAAGCAGCTGGAGTAAAGAGTTATGTGTCAGCAGCACGTTCAGTTCAAAGCTGTTTGCCAGGCTGTGCTCCAAAAGGGATGTCCCCCAGCACATCTAGGACTGCCTCTGCCTCAGACAGAATGCTAGCTAAGATGAAAAGGATGGGGGGCTTTTCAGTAGCAGGATGTTTGATTATAATGGTGTCTATAATTTTTACTTGTGAGCATAGACGAGGTGCATGTAACTGCAAATAGCAACAGTTTCAAGATGAGGCTTTCAGGACACAGCACACTGGAGCTTCTTTTAGCACCACAACCTACTCTGAGTAGCAACAGGTGATTTCTTTGTAGAATCATATCAGACCGTCCTTTTGGACTTCTAGGGTTTGAGAAGTAACTGCAGGTCTGACATGCCACATGTTCTCAGCACCTTCCATGTCTAAAAATGTTGTGTCCCACTGGTCAGCAGTGGAAGCTTGCCAGTCCCCCTCAGAAATTTACCCTGATTCTTTAGAATTAGAAATCCCTTAGTGAACAAATGTGAAGGACATGGTGTTTTGAGTGTAAGTCACAAGCCCTCTCTAAGTACAGGCCTGGAAATACAGGGAGCTGAGTAAGTAGGAAAGCAAAGTTGCAGTTCATTAATATCGCTTGACTTGTGCAAACGTTGTTTTGACATGAAAAAGGATCAAGTACTCTTAGGTGCATAGATATTTATTGCACAGAGGACCAGGAGTGGGTAACAAAGCTGATGGTAAGCAGGGAGGTTAGAAGAGTTGGTGATACAATAAATATGCACCGCATCTTGCATTTTTGGCAGTTGAGAGTGCAAACCTTAAATGGTTGGTGTTCTGCATTCTGTTTTATCTGCTTCTGGTTCAGGATTTTGGCCTGTTAACTGGCATAGACCTTAGACTTGCATGTGCTTTAAACAGGAGTGGGTCCTCAGTCTCTTTAATTGCAGGCATCATTGTTGGCACATTCAGCTGACAGCATTTGGGCTACTGAAGTGTGCACATCAAATATAGCCCTAAGATGTTACTCCAATATGTATTTCATTTTTCTGTAGAAATCTGCTGAATCCTTGTTTCAAGGTACATCATAGTTACATAAAGTTATATTTCTGTGAAAGTAATTACTCTGTAGTTGAAAGCCATACTAACAATTGGCAACTATGTTTTGAAAGTTTAAGGGGCTGGCTTTTGTAACATTGTCTTCTTACAGTCTGCTTCTTGAAGTAGGCCTATTGCTGATCTTGACGTTAAATTGCTCATAATAGATAACAGCTATAATTATGGGTGACTCCAATCCAGTAATACTTCTACTCTCATTGTAAACTGGAAGGACCACTGGATGAAAGTTGCGCGTTTCTGCTGTTTTTAGCACCACTAAAATCACTTGAGGGAACACAAAGGAGGATAAAAGTTGTGCTTCTGGTCCCTTCGTGCAAGAAAAGATGGGTTGTAACTGCAGGACATTCAGAGAGGGACAGCGAGGCTAAAGAAGGGTTCTGCTTCTGTCTGAGGAAGTATTGAGGAGGCCAAAACAGACAGCTGAGGTATAAAGTATGATAAACACCAATAAAAGCATTAAATGGCACAGAGAGGGAGTTAAATAGTCGCTGTCTTTTTCCATTACAGCAACCATAAGCTGTCAAGTAGGAGTTAGGTTCAGAGCAAATAAAAGGATGCAGCTCTTCATGCTGTAGTAGGGCTTATTGTCATGCAGAGAAGTGTGTTGAAGAATTTTGCATTGTTACAAGGAGAGTGGACATGTACTTGGAAGAGATCCATTGAAGGATGAAGTGTCAATAAATGCATAGATTTCCTCAAGTCTCGCCGAGACCTGAAAATATTTGGCTGTTGGGAAAGTGCAGAAGTATCACCATATGCCCTTGCTCCGCTCTTACTCTCCCCTAGATGCCAAGTTTCCAGAAGGTGGATGTTTTCTTTTAAGAGAACAGTGAACAGGTTAATCAGGGTATTTTCGTTCTCCAAATACATCATCAAGCAATAGATAAGCATGACAGTGTTGTAAATAGAAGCTGTTCAAGAAAGGGAAGGAAGCCCAGTTGCCAACAACCAGGCCATTGCCAAACTCAATTATAGTTAGTTTTCCTACAGTTTCTACTTCTATGAAAAAATCACCCTAACATTGCTGACAGTTTCACCTTCACTTTCAAATTATAAATGTAGAAGGAAATTCAGGAAATTGCACTTTCTGTGAAGAAATCACTTCACAGGAAACATTGCAGCTCTAAGCTCTGCTTTTGAGAAAGCAATTATTGTTTGCTCTCTGTCCAGGGTAAGACTCAGATTGGAGCAGATTTTATGATACTTCTCTGCAGTGTGCCCTTCAGTGGTCTTGAGGAGAGGACATTTAACTGGGTTAAAAGAACTAGGCTGGCCCAGGCCAGTACAGGAGCTGGGGGATCTGTGTTGCCTTTAATGTGAGAAGGGATCGGAAGTGTCAGTTCTCTTTGAGTCTAGTTTACCTTTGGCACTATACAGGTTTCCAGAAAAGTTTTACACGAGGGGAGGAAATAGACTTCAGTCGCACTTCTTAAGGTTTTTAAAACCTTATCCTGCCAGCTGTGGGGAGAAGAAAGATACAAAGTGGCATGTGACAATTCTGTAGCAGTGATTGAACGTTAGTAGACTTGGGAAGTGTTATTTGTTAGGAACGTTTGTCTTCTTTGACGTGGTGGGTGTTCCAGTTTTCTTTGACACAAAGTATCTTGTAGAGAGTAGATGCTCAGAATTTGTCATCCTGCGAGATCCTGGTAATCCAGCCTAGTTCAACAAAGCCATTTAGCATATGCTTTTCTTGCTGGTTTATTTTTATTCTGTTGAAGTTAGTGAGGTGGTCATTTACTGTTAGGAGTGCATGAATGGGTAGAAAGAATAAAAGCTGATAGCAACCATGTGTTAATGTTGGAGCTTCACTGCAAATGCTATTTATCACTTGGTAATAAATTTGTGAATCTTTAGAATGAGATAGTGTGCATTTGACAGCCCAAGTGGTTTAGGCAAGAACTGATAAGTGACAAACTGCTTAAGTCTCAGTGGCTCATGGGATGCAGTCTAAATTTACCACATTTTAATGTGATGGATAATTAAAACTAATTAAATGTTATGCAAAGCAGCCTACCATTTTTAGCTATTTGACTAACTAATAATGACTTTACCTGTGGAAATGGAATGTTGTGGGTTATTATCTGAAATGTCCAGAAAGAAAAAGAAAAACCCCCAACATATAGACATCAAAACTCTGCTTGTGTGAGATGAAGCTGGAAAACATTAGCCACGTTACATTCTTTCTAAGGAACAGAATTACCATCCAGTGTTGCATTACACAGTTGCATTACACTTGCCCTTTTTATTTAAGGCTTCACTTTGTTGCCTGTTACAGAGATTTTGCTGCTGTTTAATTAAAGAAATGTTTCTGTCTTATGTGCACATAAAGAAACTTGTACCAAGCTTTTTTTAACATATTTTTTATTATTTAACTTTGTTGTCTTCTATAAATCAAGTGATTTTCATAAAAAGTAGCACTATTGTTTTATGGCATTTGGGTTGGAGTTTTTTTTGAAGGAAAAGAGGACTGTGGCATGTTTAAGGAACCTGCTAAGGGGGAAAGTTAATCTGATTTACTGTATTTGTAGTCTAAAATCCCTTCTATTTCCTGTCCTCTTTCTTATGCTTTAAAGTGGCCAAGCTTTAAGCATGAAGGAGCATGCCTTGGAAGGAACCAGACATTCGATGAAGCCCCCCCTTGTCTACACTTAGCATCCAAAGCTTTTTTCTGTGTCGAGATAGATTCCTTAGGCAATGCTGATACTGCAGAGTGTGTATGTCCCGGTGCGCCATTCCCCTATAATAGTGTGATTGTGTTTTTTTAAACTAAAGGTGCAAAAGGACAGCATTTAACTGTCAAAAGAATTTTTTTACCTCATTAAATCAGCTCTCAACTGTAAAGCAACCTGATATTGCAAGTAAGCAGACATCACATCTATTAAAAAAAACCCAGAACAACACAGCCAACAGAGGAAGTAGTTTGGTGAAATGACATCATCTTCCTCTTTTTGCCTTGTATCAGCAGTGATTCTTGCATCTCTCTGGACAGGTATTCATTCAACCTGTCTACCAACTTCAGTGGATCTATGGAGTGAGCATTTTCAGTTTTTGGTTGTCCTTATTTCTGCAGAGTTGTATAATTGAATCTCTTCTGTGCTGAATTAGGTTGCTCAGTTTTTCTATCCAGGTCGCATTTTCTTAGGCCTTTGATCATGTTTTTTATTTTGAACACTTTTCAGTAGCACGTGTCTTACCTGGCATGTGGTGCCCAATGTAGCCACTGTATTGCAGTTGGGTGCTTGTTACTAGTGCTGAGAAAAGCAGAGAGGTGACACATAGATCTCACTTTGCAGCTGCTTTCTATTACATTTTTCAAGATAGCCATATTCAGTAAAACATAACTTCCTAAAAGTTCCTAATTCTTCAGTTCCAGGTTATATGGGGTGTACAGCCCTTTAATGATATTACAGCATGCCATAAAGCCCCTATTAATACAGTTTCTGAGTTGCAGCAAACACCAGCTGCATCTCTGCCAGTCCTACAGATGAGCTTTTCTCTTTCTCCAAACACTGTATCTTTTTGAGAGCTTTTTGACCTCCCTTTTTATGGTTCCTGTGCCTTTGAGAGTGGAAGTGATCTAGGGTAATACTTAGCCCTTCCCTGAAATCACAGATGCCCTCCTCTTTCAGCTTAACTGCTGATCATCTCCCATCCCACGGAGCCACTTGTGTCACACTTGGCACATAAGCTGCATGATGGATTGCTCACCTCAGGCTTTCAGATAAATCATTCCTGTGACCAAAGGAAAAGCTACAGCTCAGCAGAGAGGCGATCTCTTAGATTACCTTATCTCAGTCATAGCTCTGCCAGACTGCTGCTCCTGTGATCCCTTCCCTGTTAGCCGGAGCTATGGCAAATGCACCTGGAATGCATGCACTTAAGGCTGTTGCCAGCATAAATGGACAGTGTTGTGAGATCTGTATTACCTTTTCTTGCTTTCTGGGTTCTGGAAAGAGGAGTTCTGCTGAAATGGTCCTCTGGCAATGCATACAGTTGTACCCGGAGATCTTCACCATGTGCAGACATTGCCGATGAGTTCTTTCTTCTCATCCAGAAAAGAAAAATAAGGCCACAACCAGAATACCCCAATGCAGATAGCTTGGCAATTGGTGAAATGAATGATGGCCTAGGTTAACATTTTTAACATTTCTGCTACCTGTCTGTACAGAATGGCACTTACCAGATGTTGACCAAAGGATGATTTGTCTGCTGCAGTTTGAGCTCTTTCCATAGACTAACACTTGGCAATATGTTACGTCAATATTATATATTCCTGTCAAGGCTTCATTTTTTAAAAATAATGGGAAAGTAAAGTGGTTAGTTGGACCACATTCAAATTATTACATAGTTTAAAGCAAAGTGATGTAATGAAAAGATAACCATTATGTGCTTCAGCAGCATGTTATGAGATTGTCATTTGATGCCCTAATATATGAAGACGTGAATAAGACTGGGGGTCTTGAGGAGCATAGCTCTGATAAATATAACATGTGCTTCAATTTCAAGGCTCGGTGGTTTTCACACAGAAAGAATGTGCCTGTGGTGGTCTAGGACTGAACATATTGTGTGGCTTTCAAGTGACTCAGCACTGTTCCACCAGCAGCGAAGTAAAACCAGAATTGCTATAATCCTCCAGCAGAGGATCAGCTTTTATGGCACAATCTGTTTCTTTTCTCAATTACCAAGCAGCATATAATGGAACTTTACAGGAAGGAAAGAGGAGGAAAAATAGCAGAACTGAAAAATTCTTGGCATTTTTGCAAACCTGGATTTTTTTTTTCTTTTTCAGATTAAAGAGCAGGAAAAAAAAAACTGTCCTAATTTCAAGTAAGCTGATCACTGTTTAAATGTCACCAACCATTGCTCAGATAAATTTTGCCTTATCATCAATTATATTAATTTTTATTTTCTCAGATTTTGAGTTTTGTGGAGAAGTAGCTGGAAGAGTAGGTTGTACGATGTGACTTGAAAAAGTTGTCTGTGGAAAATGTCCTCATGACATGGAGCAGTGAAAGGAAGTGTGAGTTTGTAGGTAACACAGGGTAGGAAGTGGTTTTGGTATGCTCCTGTTCAACTGGGGACGTGTGGGTTTTTTGCTGAATGACAGGATAAGGTTCATGGTGTATGAAAATCGAGGCTGTGAATGTACCAGCAGTTGTTGACATCCAAGCCCAGTGAATCAGAAAGGCTGTGTGATGAGAAAAATGAGGTCAGGCTGAGAACTGGTGGTGCTGAGGGTTCAGACGAGATCAGAGCCATGGCTGGACCTGCCTGTTAAAATAACTGATAATGTGGTGAGAGTAAAGCTTTCTGGCTGGACTTAACAAAGACAGTGTTAAGACAGTGGCCTAAGTAGAAAAACAACTAATGGGATTGCTGATGTCATGTTTTTGTTTTGTATTTTTTTTCTTTGTTTTTTGTTCCTTTTATTTTCCTTTGTTGAGCAGTTTTAATCAAATATAATCAGGTTACAAGCTAAAGATTTTTAGACACTGTTTTTCTTTTCTGTGTTGTAGAAAATCAGGTTTTAAAATCTTAAATCTTGTATGCATGAGGAAATTTGTAATTTACTTGCTGTTAAATTGGGGAGAAAAAAAGCTTCTGTGCATAGCATGTCAGAGAATAGCTAACATTATTAAACAACTTAAGAATGTGCCATTTTGCTCTTTCAAGATATTGTAATATAAAGCAAGATTGAGTTTATTTGAGATAATTTTCTATTAATGAAGCAACTGCTAAAATTTGATTCTCTGTTGTGCTGCTTTCCTTTGTAAGTCACAAATGCTTTGGGATCCCATTGTAGGTAAGCACTGACAGCTTTTTCAGGATGGTTACTGGGGATTTTGTCAGTATACTAGCACATTCTGAGTCCTTTTCAATTGCTATTTTTCTAGCATAAAGATGCAGGAAACAATGACTAATATTTCTGAAAAATAACATTTTCTTCCATTAACTGAGTTCTTGATGAGGGGAGGGGTTCTGTTGATGTGAAAGAGCCTTCATAAAGCTTTGAAACCAGGTCTTTTTGGGCACTGCTACCTTATCAGCCATTTTTTTTCTTCTCTGTCTTCTATTTCAGCTGCATGTACCCTTCTGAATTTTTCCGTGAGTTGCTTGAAATTATTCTTTTGGTTAATCCCTCTTTTTTGTCACTTCATCTATCAAGTTAATTTTTTTTTTTTCACAACAGACTTGCTAATATGTTGAAGTGCTAAAGCTGAATTACATTTATACCTTTCAGTATAAAAATGTACCTTTTAGAAATAAGGGGTTATTGAATTCTGTGAAAATCATTATTATGCTTGATGTTTGTATGTAATGTTGATATGTAATTTTTTTTCTTTGCAACTGTATTTCAGAATAGTTACTTGTGATTTCTGCCTTCTACCTTTTGTAGAGTTCTAGGTTTCATGCCCTTATATTTATTTTGTGACCATTTTAATTGGTTCTTCTTTACAAGTGTGGTTTTCAAACATCCTAAAAAAAGCTTTCCTTCAATCTTGCTGCTGTTTTTAAAATGTGTGCATGAAATCTTTAAATAAAAAGAAATAATTATTCACATGCAAAAATCTTCAAGTGTTTTAGATGAGTTTCTCAGTGGCTGCCTGACATTGGTTTTGCAATCAATATTTTTTAAAAATAGAAACTTTGGCCAAGGTGCTCTTCTCTTTCATAATGCTGAAAGTGTCAGCTTGAACTACAGCCCTAATTCGGGCTGAAAGAAGGTAATGTCACATATTTAAATGTCTGTGTGTGAGAAATGGGTTATTAATATATCTCTTTTATTTCAGGAAGATGTGGAAACAGGAGTCCACCTTGATCCTGCTATCAAGGAAGTTCAGTACAATCCCACTTATGAAACTATGTTTGCTCCTGAGGTAAGAAACAATGAGGGTTTTTAGAGCAGAAAAGCCTTTGACTTAAAGGGCAGAGGTTGTATAAATTTTGTGTGAATTTCCTATAAGACAACTTCTTTGGATGCTTTTGGTATATAGTTTGGGCAAACTAAAAAATAGATTCTACACAAGTGTGTTGGTATTTTCAAGTGCTTGAATTTTAATATTCTGCATAAAGCTCTTCTAAGAAGAGTCTTGAAATGTTTATCAGAAGTATAGCTATAAAATTAAAAATTAAGCTGGGAAAATAGCATTATAAAGATGTTGAGTTAAACATGAACTGCATTGAAATCATCCTTTACTATTTTCATGTTTTTGCTATTTACTCATTGTGCTCATTAGGGCAGAATTAACATTTGTAAGACTTGCAGATATAAGACTTTTAAGAGGAGGATTTAACATTAAAATCAAAGAACTTTCAGCTTAATTATTCACATCGATATTAAGAATTTTATTAACTTGAGCTATTCTAAATCTGTATAGTGAAAAACCTTTTAAGACTGAATTTAGACTGCCTGGTGCCATGAGAACCACTTTCCATTTTGTTATAACTGACAGGCTATCTGAAAGATAAAAATAGCTGTTCAGGAATTTAACTTGTTTCCGTATTGAAGTTCTTTGTACAGTTTGTCTTCTCTTTGACCAGCGGTTAGTTTTCTAGGTAGACAAATACTGCATCAGTCTCAAATTCCTACATTAGTTATGCTTTATGTTTAGAAAACCTTTTGAAGAACCACATAAATTGGGCTTTTCCTGGCAAGCTTGCAACATATCAAAGCCATGACGTGTGCAAACAAAAGTACTGTTTTTAACTTGCTTCAGTGCTCCTGTGTGTAAATGTTTTAGTTCGGAAAACCTGATGTGGGACAGCCTTGGGTTTTGTCTTCTGAATGCTTGTACTGGTCCCATACTGAATTATGGTATGTGTTGGTTCTGTCAAGTAACAACAAGTCAAGCAATCAATATCAACCTGAGCTCTCTGCCAGTAATACAGGCTAGAAAGTTCAGTCCTGAAATCAACTGTTCAGAACATCTGTGTGATTACCGTGTGAAATAACAGATTAAGAAGCTTATTCAGTGGTCACAAAGAAATTTAAAGTTGAAGTGGTTTTGCATTACCATTTTTGAAAAACAGGCTTTTTTCTCTGCTGTTTTTTTCTCTGAAAAAGTAAATACACAAAAGAAACCCCAAAAAAACAACAAATTACTAATTCTTTTTCACCTTGTTTTAACATTTTTTGTGAAGTTTGGACCAGAAAACCCCTTTAGGACTCAGCAGATGGCTGCACCTAGAAACATGCTTTCTGGATATGCAGAACCAGCTCACATCAATGATTTCATGTTTGAACAACAAAGAAGAACATTTGCAACCTATGGTAAGTCCTTAACAGTGGAATTCTCCTCCATTCTTATCATATGCAGGTTGAACCAATTATGATAGACTTGATAGAACGATTAATAGGACTGTAACTTCTGTAAATTGCTTTTCATCAGACTTAATAAAATGGGAAAAGGCTTTTGAATAAGAATCACTGTGAATAGAGATCATAGTATTTATTTGGGAAATCTCATTTTGTAATTTCCTTTTGAACTGTAATCCAGTGTATGATTTCCTAGCAAGCCTCTCTTAATTAACCCTTCTATTAGTTGCATCAAGTGTGGAGAACACAAATCAAAATTTTTCACTTTGGACATGACTAACTGTAGATCTGTTATGCAAATAGATTCTTTCATGTGATTCTGACTTCTGAAAACCATAAGGAAGCCTTACTGAGTTGTCAGGTTCTTCTTAGTTGCCTCTTGATATGTGCTGGTTTGAAAGCAAAACCAGTGAGACTCCAAGTCAGAATTATAATTTAATAGGAAAAAATAAAATACATGCAGTATTTATAGTATCAAAGAAAAAACACTGACAGAGTCAGAGTACAACCTGACACCCTNAATGCATCACTAAAATAGTCTTGGCAAAGACAGACCCAAAGAACTGTGTTGGTGGTCAGTGTAGTGACTGCTCTCTTACCTTGAATAGCATTTTCCCTTCTAAACAGTGGCACTTGAAAAATAAAGTCTTTGAGTCTTGGGGAAGCTTGAGGTTCAAACAGACTGTTATGAATTCTATGAAGAATTGATTTTTTTTTTTTTCTTAGATAGGAAAAATATGGAAAGGCTATGGATTCTAAACATTCTTTTGCACAGATTTGAAAGAACAAAGCTGCCGCATGTTTACATATAACAATTAATTTTAATATGTTACTTTTTTCCTGTGTTTCATTATAAGTTTTAATTTCTGTTTGAAGTTTGACTGTAAGTGCTTGTTCAGATGAAGGATCCTTCATATACTTGAAATTCAGTTTATCAGGCAAGATCTGATACTTCCTGTGTTAACTTAAAATGTCATAACACTCAGCTTTTTGCACAACAGATTTGCATCTTTCCTTATTCATATTTACATTCAAAATGCTACTTCTTGCATACTGTTTTGCCTCAAAAATCACCTTCCTAAACATGTATCCTTAATTTCTTTAGGGCTTTATGCATGCCTGAATTCACTTACTGCATTCTGTGATGCATGAGACTGGGACCTTGTTGCTAACATCTGTGGTAGCTAGGTATTACGGTGGAAGAAAGTGCCTAACATCAGAGACTATCCCACACTTGATTTTTCTTTGTACCTGAGTTTTATTAGAAACTTTATTGTAAATGTTTAAAATTGAATTATATTAATGACAGAGTTTTTCTCTTACATAGTTTTAGCTAATAGGTACTTTTCACTGAGTTGTTAAGATATGGAATATAAGCAAAATGACAATATTAAGAAATGGATATCTAGTTTCATAGCATATTTTTAACTTACTTGACTGTAATTTTGATATTAGAACTTGACTGGCAATACAAGTAGGAACCTCTATTCAAGATCTGAATAGACAGATTGGATTTTGTTCTGTGAAATTAAATGTTAACATTTTGTGGGTTGAAATTAAATGTAACATTTTTGTGTGTGTAAAATAGATACTGGGAAAAAGTGCCTGTAGACATATAGCGTTTCATTTGGGGTTTTTTTATTTGAAAAGTTTCATTTGGAGAAAGATAAAGCTAGCAAGTCATTCAAAACTACTTCTATTGGTTATGTCATCACTGTACTGTACAGCAACTGTCTTGAAAGCTGTATTAAAAGTGAGTATAAAAATGTATTTTTAAACCTTGTAACACTGGCAACTGTGCAGCTATCATTCAGTTTTCTAGAGATGTTCAATAGATAATGATCTGGATACAGTGACAATGGAACTATGAAAAGGCTGAGATACAGGCAATTTAAACAGCAAGAACCAGCACTCAGAAGCTGAAGTTCAAGGCAGAAGATGCAGTAAGTGAGCATGATATTCTGGCTCTGTAGAAGATCTGTTAAAAACAGCACTCCTTTAAGTTGTCAGAAAGTTATCTATTAACATTTTCAATACTCTCTTTTTCCATTTGGAATGATGTAATAAATATCTTCTCAGAAAACACCAAGAGTAAAAATGCAAGTAAAATTGATAGGCATAAACCCAAGCCATATATCTTTTTCAAGACTGAGTCATAACCTGTTAGAAGAACAGGAGTAAACCTCTCTTTTAAAAGCTGCAAATCTTGAGATTTCTGGTCTGTGTTACTCTGTTTAGCACCATTGCACTAAGGTAGGACGTCTCAAACAAATCTGCAATAACTGGCAAGTAGATAAGCAGTAACTGTAAATGAAGGATGAAGGTATTAAATGAAACCATGTATCCAAAACAGCTCAACTGTCTCAGTGTCTTTCCCAAAANNACAGCTTTATCAGCTTTATAATATATATAATCCTGAAAGTTAATACATATTCATTGAGAAACCTGTATATTAATCACAAACAAAACTCATGTATTTTTTAGCAACTAGTCTTTCTTATCTACTTCTTGTGCAGTAAGTACTTACTCTTAAAAGTACATTTTTCTTGGGATGCTTGGATAGCTGAGAACATCCATGCTGTCATTGACTGAGGGTCCTTCCAGCCTTTAATTCCATTAGACAAGATATCTATTGAGGAGTGGAAGAAGGAAGCAAGAAAATAGTGATATATCTGAATACTTCTTTTCAATAGCAGTCTGTCAACCAAGGGCAAAGCTTATATATTTATTAATTTTCAGGAAGTTTGTTGGGGGTTTTCTGTTCGTTCCTTTTCGACGAACTTTTCCAGCTGCTTCTTGAACCTGTATAATTTTTCTCTGTACAATAACCTCTTTCAGGCAGCTCTGCAGCTTAGCAGCTCTTTGTGTGAGGAAGTGTCTCTGTTTTGAACTTGTGGAACTTAACAGCTTTCTAGTTTGGCTTCATATGCCCTAATCTCTTATGCTGGAAAACAAATGAGCAATCATTTCTTATTCACCATTTCTGTGTGATTTCTAATTTTATAGATCTTGCCCATAGCCTCTTCTCTGTCTCCCTTTTTTTTTTTCCACCTGAATAGATCTGATCAATCTTCTTGTTCTTCAGTTGCAGCCTTTTCCTGCCTATGGCTGTCCTTGTCTGTCTTCTGTATCTCTTCTGGTTCCACTGTATTGCTCCTAAGATGGAGAGCAAAGCTGTGCACAGTGGTTACATGTTAATCTCACTGTGAATTTGTTCTGTAACTTGCTCAAAGCTACTTGCTCCATTTCTCCAGATCATTTATCAGTATACTGAATGTCATGGGCCTGAGCATGAATCCACCAGCAACTTTCCTGTGCTATGCAAACCAACCATTTATTCTTCAAAGTGTTTTAATAACTTTTCATCAGTTGACCATGTAAAGACCTGTGGGTTTTTTAAAGTGTCTTTCAGGCACCCTGTAATCACTTTAACTTGATCAAATAAGCTTTGCTCATTCTCAGGATTGTCACTTCAGAGATATTCAGGAGGTTTTGTCATTGTAATTTACCTGTAGAGAAAATTGTGGTGTCTGCTCTCCTGCAATATATAATGCTCATCCAAGTGCATACTCGTTTTCACTAATGTAGTTTCTACTCCTTGAATCTTCTAACCATACAGATGTCTGGCAGGTTGATCTGTAGTTCTCCATATCTCCTCTGAAATGTCTTTTGAAAGAAGGCATTGTATTTGATGCATTCCTTTCCTGACATATTGAGGTGATATTAGCTGAGAGTATCTGCACTGTGATTTGACTTTAGATCTCTTGGGTGACTGCCTCTGATCCTGGTGTTTTGTTACCACTTATTTGACTCCTTAGTTTCCTGGCATTTCACTTTGAAGCAGATATGGTGTCATGTTGCCCATAAAAGGTTCTGGCACAGGAGTCTACCCAAGCTCCACCATAATCAACATGTGTTTAATACAACCCTCATAGAAGCTCTTTTCAGTCCTTGATCATCTGTTGGCCTTCACACTGTCAGATACACTTTCTGTCCCTGCCAGTTTTGACAAAGGACAAGTGTTAGTTTTTATATCTTGTAAGATTTCTCTCACTTTTGGGGCCAGGCTGCCTTATGGTGTTTACTTAGTCTGCTGGAGTTTGATCTTTGTATTCTCCACATCTGGATGCAACTTCAACTCTTTGAAGAATAGTTTCTTATTTCTAATAGTTTCTCTTTTCTTACTATTTGGCTGTGCTCACTTCTTTCTGGTTGCTTTAAAGTCGTCTTTTATTAGCTGGCAGGCATTAGGTTTTTTTCTCCTACATGGTGTCTTTGAAGTGCCCCTGCATTTAAAAAAGGCTTTACCCTTTGGTGCCCACTTTCTGTTTATTTTAAAATCTTTTCTTAATATAGCCCTCCTGGTTTGGGATTGAAATAATATTCATAAATGTTTTTATATCTTCCTTTGCTTCGTCAACAATTTTAGTATTATACCCCATTATGATCATTGTTAAAATGTGTGTCCTTAGAAAGAATATCTTAAAATCAAGTTGCCTGCATTGCTAAGCTGGCTTTTTTTTTTAATGTGAGTCTCTGGCATGACTGCTTCATGGTACAAGTACATTGTGTAAAAATCATCACATCTTGGTGTGAGATTTGTGCAGTCTGCTACAAGGAGATGACTAAAATATGTCATTATTACTGTGCTTCTTTCCCTGGCACCTGTTGTTTAATCTGTTACCATTCAATGGTTAATGCATCTCCTGTCTTAATGGTCACTCTGGGAGTTCTGGCAACTGTACTCACCACTGCTTAGACCTGGAATTTCAGTCCACAGGATCATTTAATGCTCATTAACACTATTAACTTGTTAATCTGATTTGTCTTTAAGCTTTCTATGGCATAGACCATGTATTTCCCCACTGGCATGACCATCTTATTTCTGTATTCTTTCTACCTTGTAAAGCATATATTTTATCCAATTATGTCAGTGCTGTCCTACCAGTTGTGTTAGTTTATTATTTTAAAACAAGATATTTCAATGTTACTGTGTATTATTTTTAGGCTATGTCATTTTGCATGAGTGCTTGGGTTTTCCATTTCTCTGCCTTCAGTTTAAATAGGATTCTGTGATTATTACTGTTCCTGTTACCTGACATTTCATATTTCTGTGCTATCTTTTCCTTGAGGATATTGGTTTCTAAAGATTGTGTGTCATTGCAAATTGCTTACTTTTCTTGAAGTATTTTTTTAAGTATTATATTTCTTTAGGTATTCTTTAAGTACCCCAGCTATTTTATCAAAAAAATATTATTTCAGTCTTCTCAGTCCTATCTGCTTTTTAATTTCAATGAGACCTACCCGTCTCAGTAAGGTTCCCTTTATTCTAGGAGTTTGGGGAAGTGAAGTTGTCACAGGCACTGGAGAGGTTTTCCACATTAGGGTTAAAATCTGTAGTGGCTGAGCTGGGACTGTTTAGCTTGGAAAAAAGGAGTCCTGGGGGGGAAGACCTTACTGCCCTTTACAGCTACCTGAAGGGAGTATGCTGATGGCATAATCCATAAAAAAACATTGAATAAAATAGTCCAAGTAGACATTTTATGGTCTTGTGAAAGGTCCTCTCCCAGTTTCATGGAAAGCCATTAATAATTGCTCTGTGGGAGTCTGACTTTTTTAATTGGTAACCAATTTTGCATCTGCAGTCCTAGGTAATCTGCCCTAGTTTGATTCCATTGATGTAAGGCAGTCTTCTTATTTTAATTTCAACTATCAAGCAAAGACTATCTCTCTAGAAAATAAAATTCCCCTTCACAAGACATTCTGATTTTAAAATGCTTAACTAGCATTGTTTTTTCAATGTTGTATTCCTTGGAGCGTGTCATAAAAGACTAAGAAGTCCTAACGTACAGCACGTGTTTATTCTTCTGTATCTGTGCTCTCAGCTGAATGAGTCTCTTTTCTTGAAAATTCCCTTTTGAGTATTGATAAAAAATTCAATATATGAGCACGTATACATTTTCAGAAGCAGAATTACAGATTATTTTTTACATGCTGCACGCAAACTGTCCATGAATATTTTAGGCATTTCATAGCTATTTGAGCATCAGTGCTCATCCTAAAAGTGGACTGCTTCATTCATGCAACATTTGGTATTTTTAAATCTCTTCTTCACAAGATATTAATGTCCTTTTTAATAAGAAATAGTCTTCACTCTGTGAATCTCAAAGCTCTTTATGAGTACTCAGTAACTTGGTTATAGCAGGATTATGTCATCACTAATACTGATACTTTAAGAGCCTAAAATAACTGACTTGGAAGTAACACTTGTGATTTTTTTTTTTTATTTAATCTGCTCTTACTACATGCAACACCTACAGTCACTATTACCTGTTAATTGTAGGCATTTTATTCTCTGGTTACTTTGATTCTGCAGAGATGCCAGTGCAGAGTGGGTTAGTCCAGCTGCATTTTTCTTCATACCTGAGCTACCTTGGGTCTCTGTGTGCTGCATTGCACATTGTGGTGTAAACAGCTTTAATGAGCTGTCTTTCTGGAATGCACATCAAAGTCTAATTATTTAACCAAGCATTTTCAGGTGCACTGAAATTATGGATGTAGGTGGAATAGTATTTTTCATTGCTGAACTGTTGTGGGAAATACCTGCCTCCTAACTAAAACTGAAGGGGACATTGAAGTCAGTGACATTATGTGGGATACCAGCTGAGTAGGATAAAAGCAAGCTGTCTTGTGCAGCTGCGTTCAGGAATCCCAGCCAGAAAGAAAATATTCCCTTTCACATATCCACTAGAAAGTAGAAATTGTTCAGAGCTTTTCTATGAGAATGATGCTGGACCAAATTCAACTCAACTGTAAGAAGTCTCCACTTCCATGGGAAGCTGTGCTTGGCCCAGGGGCCCTATTCATGGGAATACTGTCCCTCTTTTACAAGTACCAAGCAAATAGAGTCCCGGAGATGGTGTCAATACAGTTGGAGGACAAGTAAACCACTGTATTGATTTTGACAGAAATCCAAAGTAATATCTCTCTACTGTTAATAGAAACCTTATAGCTTGGAAGAAAACTCATTGAAATAGTGGCTTAGTAAAAGCAGGCAGCTAAATTAGAGGAAGTCTGATTGCAGTGTTGGCTCAGTTTGGTTATCCATAGAAGTAAATCCTACTAAAAGTCTAGAATAAATTATTTTACTGTTTAACTGAGGAATACTGGGAATGTAGATTTTGTAAGATGACATTGGCATATATTTCTCTCCCTGTATCATATTCATGGATCATCTGGACATATGTTATTCCACAGCTGGGTCTTAGCAGGTTTGAAACTACAGGGCTGGTTGGCAGGTAGAATGCTCTATTTGGATGGGAATATCTGCTGTGTTCTTGGAATGGCTCTTCTAATTTCAATAGTACTTTTTTTTTCCCCAGCATCTAAAAAGAAGTCAACTGGACCATGTTCTAGGGGAGTAGTCTTTCTGAAAAATGTTTGGAGAGACAATCTCCTTTGGCTGTTGGAATGGTGTTGATAGTTTCTCAATTTGTATGCATTTGTATGTGCCTTTATGAGCCATTGGTCTCCAGAGCAGACTGGATAATCTCCCCCTATTCATGATTGTCTCTGTGAATCAAAAAAAATAGAGGAATTGGATTGTATGCTGTAGGATTGAATTCATTATGTGTGTGTGATTACTTTTACTGGTGGTTTAATATCTTTCTTTTTTTTNTGGAATAACCATCCCTGGAAGTGTTAAAAAAAATTTGGATGTGCCAGCTGAGGACACGATTTACTGGTGAATATGTTGATGCCAGGTTAATGGTGGGACTCAGTCTTTTCCAAGCTTAACAAAATTATATTTTTCCCAAAAAAAAAAAAAAAAAAAAGCCGTGATGGTCAGTAAGTGTTCAGTGTAGCACCTGCTCCTTGGAAACCAAATGAATTTATTTGTCTATCTTATAAGATCATGCTATCCACTTCAGGAGAAATGGAGGAAAAAAGCTGGATATGCGTATTAATATCCTGAATAGCTATGAAATGCTGGTTCACTTTATAAATTATTTATAAGAGTAAATGCAGCAGATTTTGTTATAGTTGGGGTTGTTTTGCTTTGTTTTTATCAAGGTTCAATAGCTGTAGTCAGGAAATGAAGATGTGAATACTTAATTCTTTTAAAAATTGAAGGCCATGACTGCTGCATCTGGTGCCATCCACATTATTAGTTAAAGCAACTTTCAAGTTGAAGCTTTCCCAATTCTGGTAGGAGGAGGATTAAGTAATTTTTGCTGTGGGAGTCACAATATACACAAAGCCCTAGAAAACTTTATTTGATTTATTTTTCCCCCATCTCTGTCCTCTGCCTTCCAGCTGCTGCCACCCCAGGACTGCCAAAGATGAGTAGCACTGTCTTTGACCCAGCAGAAGTAGTGGGCAGAGCACAAGGCTGCTCCTGAAGCCAGAGGGCTCTGTGTATGCAGCTGCCACTGGCTGGTTTCCCTGTGACTTACTGGCTTTGCAAACCGAGGAGCAGCACCCTGCACTAAAGCAGCATCCATTTCACATCAAGTGTTACTAACATAAGATTTTGAGCTAGTCTTTTACTTATGTTGTGTTACTACAAGAAGACGTTGCTATGGCATTTCAAAATCTAATGTTTGTGTTGCAGCAAACTGGCCTGAATTCAGCACAGACCTTGCTCAGAATCCTGGGGTCCCTTCCCACCAGATTCTGTGACTTGGCTTCTTGTGATTACCCACCCTTTTTATCTTACATTATATATCTTATATTGTTAACTGCTTCCTGTTACATTTCTTTGTTTTTCTGTGTTGTGCAAATTTAAGCATTCTGATAGCAATAGGTACTCAAGGGTCTCATGATACTTCTTCACAGTGATCTTTATGCTCAGGCCAAGTGAAAAGTTAATGGGATTCCAAAGTTTCAATTCTTCGTCATCCCCAGATTGTTCAGAGTTAACAGGAAAGAATTTGCAGAGGGAGAGAGTAGTAAAAATTGTACAAAACTGGAAAGCTTGAAATAATAGTATTCTTTTCCCTCTTGTTCCAGGTTATGCATTAGATCCCTCTGTAGACAGCCCTGAAGCTGCTACTAAATATATTGGTTCTGTAGAAGAAGCTGAAAAAAATCAAGGTAATTAACTCAGAATCTTACATAAATTGTTTGCATCTCTTAACTGTTTTAATTTCTTATTTACTAATGGAGTAAGTATTAGCAAAAGAAGCATTATGGGAGACTCACCCAGGTCCAAAAACACAATGAAGAAGAGATGTGTTGCAATTTTAATGTAGAAGGGGAACAGAGGCATTGGAGTGTTTTGTTTTCGTGAAGTAGCAAATGTTTCAGGTTGTCATGACAAATTTCAGAATAGGATTTGCAATGTGCCATTGCATGATTACAGTTTATCTGTACCATTTCAAAGAGCTTTTTGGTCCTCTTAAATTCTGTCTTAGCTAACACTGTCATGTGTCTGCGTTAAGGTACCTGTATGTTGAGCTAATCACCATAACTGCTCCTCAGGGGCAAACTGATCACTCTGTGTGCAACCTCTGGCACTCCTGTTGGGAGCTGCATGTTATCTCTGCTTAGCAAAGTTAAGCTTTTTGGGTTATTTGGGAAAGAAAAACCACTGGAAGGTTGCCAAATGGTAACAGCGTGGGCATGCCACTGGGAGGATTGACTACCAGAGGCATGGGGTTTGTAATTAATACTTTGCTGCAAGATATTTAACACTCAAAGGGACTTGTTCACATTGGAAAACTGTACCTGTGTAAACATTGTGGTTATGCTTTCCCTTGCATGTCTTTTTCAAATGTCCTATTGACATGGGTATACAAAGGATCTTTATTTCTGTGTCCTCTTCCTCAGAATATATCCAAGCTTATTTCACTGTTTCCTTCCAAAGGAGGAAATGACAAAGATTAAACTGTTTAAAAAAAATTTTAAAAACCCCTTTTCATAGTGGAATTTCCTACTTCATTTTAAGAAAACCCTTGATTAAAGTGTGATTCCTTCTGATCACCACTTAACTTTTCATGTTGCCTATTTTCCCCTTGTTTGTGTAAAGCTTCTTTTGTCTCTTTTGCACTAGATAAGTATTACTGCTGCTGCAGAAAAACATGGTAGGAAAATTGAATATAATTGTATATACAAGCTTGAAAAACTTAAAATGCGTTAAAATAATTACCTACAGGGGTTTTTTTTCCTCTCGTATCTATATTGTGTAGTGGTTTTGACACATGAAATTCTGAGGATGTAGTATTTGTGAGAAGCTAGTATTTCTATGAAAGAACAAGGTAGTGGTTGGAGGGAGATGACTCTGTCAATAGTGGCAGACTTTTTAAGAGGGCCTGTAGCAATAGGACAAGGGTAATGATTTTAAGCTAAAAGAGGATAGATTCAGACTAAGTTATAAGGAAGAAATTTTTTACGATGTGATTGGTGAAATACTAGAACAAGTAGTCCAGACAGTAGTGGGTGCCCCATCCCTCGAATCGTCAAGTTCAGGTTGGACAGGGCTCTCAGCAATCTGATGTAGTTGAAGATGATGCTGCTCATTGCAAAGTGGTTGGAATAGGTGACCTTTAGAGATCACTTTCAACCCAAGCCATTCTATAATTCTATGAATTTTTTCTAAATTAAAATACACAGTTGTGGTTGGGGTTTTGGAACACTTGTCTTATTTTCATTTTGGGGCTGGTTTTTTTCAAACCAAGAGGGTTCAGAGGGATCAGAAGCCAAGAAGACTTTGCTTTCAAAAATTACACTATTTAAAGCATGAAAACTGATGTATTCATACAGTGTGCAGACTTACTGTTAAAAATTTATGGTACATGCATGGTTAAGTATTCCAACAAGCAAGGATACACAGTTAAAGTGGTTACTGTGTTACTGTGCATGGTTAGCAGTGTTTATTGCTGGAAAAGTGAGCAATGCTTTGGCCAGTTTTGCTCAAATACTTTTTTCCATATTGCCCTTTATACTGAAAGGAGTGGTGGTGGTGGCTTTTTCTCTTAATCTGACTATGGCGTAACCTCTGATGTAGTTTGTGTTAGCAGTTAGTCAGTGTATTGTTTCCTTTTTCAGGTTTAACAGTGTTTGAAACAGGACAGAGGAAAATTGAAAAAAGGAAGAAATTCAAGGAGAATGATGCATCTAATATTGATGGTTTTCTGGGACCATGGGCAAAGTATGTTGATGAAAAAGAAGTAGCCAAACCATCAGAAGTAAGTACTGGTTTAACAAAATGGATACAAATTGTCAGTACACGGCAGTGGTTTCAACAGAGATTCAGCTGCGCTAGTGATTGTCCAAGCACATCCATGCTGTGTTTTGGGATAATAGAAACATTTTGGGTGATATGTCCAAATAAGATGTTCCAGATACCTTATGTTCAATTATTTGAAACATTTTTTGGAAATAAACTTAATTCAATCTGTGTGTAGAGTCTGATTAAAAGAAACAGCTTGGAAAAAAAGAACAGTGAAAGTAAAACAGTTTTGAAAAAAATTGGCAAATGAAAACCTCCAGTATCACACATACAAATACAGACACCTAAATCATCCAACCAACAGATATCCTTCTTGTTCAGTCAGTGCTTAGCTTTAGTCTATGAATAAAAAGATAGTAGTTCTTTTCAGTGTACATAGCTTTCCAAGCCTTTACAGTTTTGATAGGGGTATTCTCTTTATTGATCCTTAGAAATATTTCTAATCTCATTTAGCAAATAAATGTGTTCTTAATAGTGAGTAAACAATAGTACAGTTCTGGATTTCATTCCGTGATTCTGAATGCTAACTTTTTAAGAGATCATGTTTTATCTTTCCAGGAAGAGCAGAAGGAGTTGGATGAAATAACAGCT
The DNA here is from genome assembly GCA_013400315.1 of Bombycilla garrulus. Classification (NCBI taxonomy): domain Eukaryota; kingdom Metazoa; phylum Chordata; class Aves; order Passeriformes; family Bombycillidae; genus Bombycilla; species Bombycilla garrulus. The sequence continues at coordinate 192,252 of VXBU01002210.1, forward strand.
AAGAGGCAGAAGAGAGGAAAACTAGAAGATGATAAACCTGGAGAGGAGAAGACTATATTACATGGTAATGGCATCTTCCTGGCTGTTCTCATTTTCTAGCTCACTGTGTTTTCTCGCCTGCTGTGTTAATTAGAAAGGATGGCAGGCAGCCTCAGCACCTTGATGTTTCTATATTGGATATAACAGTACTCACAGGCAAAAGCATAAAGGATAGGGAAAGATATAAACTTGGACTATTTCCACTTTGTGCTGTGAAGAGCAGTGTGGAAATGTAATTTTTTAGGGTACTGGTTTTATTTATTTATTTTTAATGTTACTAGGTGCACGTGTCCCTTTCCTGTTTCACAGAGCAAACATACTGAAGTTATGAGTTTGGCTTAGTTTCAGCTTCAGAATTACTGTACTTTTATGTGTCAGTAATTTCATCAGCAGGTAGTGTTCTGAGTTATGGTTTATGAGCAATTTAGAAAATCACTTGGACTTTACACTTCCTCAGTTTTTAATGTAAATGTTCTTGCTGTCATACTGTGAATAATTGTGTATCAATTAGTTACCCTACAGAAGCCTGTAGTATGTGGTACCTTCAAAGAAAATGGTTTGGTAATTAAGTAAAACTCAGTAATTTTTTGAAGCGGTTACTTCAGCTGTCTGCATACAAAACAGCCCCGTGTTACACTGCTTGGTGCAGATAGTTTGGTATACAAGGTCTCTTTGTGTACCATTTCTACAGCCAGACTCACATACGTGAACTGTGAGCGTCCTTCCTGATGTGTGTTGAGGAAGAAGTGGTGCCTGTGAGATAAATGTTGCTGACATTAGAACGTTGTTCTGTTTATGTGTATTAGATCATGACGGTGTTTATCAAACTGCAGTGAGTGTAACAAACATGAAATTTTAGCCACTGAGCCTCCTACGGATTAATTATTTTTGTACCAAGTTTTCATGCTCTGTACCTGAAATTTCCCAGTGAAAGACCTTGCCATATAAACTGTGTCTTCTCCGTGCAGACATTCCAGAAATACTCCATTTTGAAGATCTGTGTAAGCATGGATACTGTGCAAGAGTTCAACCAAAGCTGCCATAACAACATTCCAGAAATGGAGAAATTAATTTAATCAGTGCACAGTTTATTGTCATGGCTACCCAACATACATCTACTCTGAAAAAATCTATTTTCATGCACAATGCATCCCTGTATTTCTGACTGTCCAATCGCTTCTTAAATCTAGTTAAGGAGCAGCTGTTGGCTGCTGCTGACCAATATTGGTTCATGTTGGCCAAATGAATCTTTTTTTCCTTGATTTGTAATTCTGTTGACATGGCTGACACAGCACAGAGCTGGCCAGAATGTGAGTTGCAAGCAAATGTCAGGGTTACAGTTGCACAGTTTAATCTATGTAGCATTAGTGTAAGCAAAGTCTTTTTGGTCTGGGGAACTCTCTTGCTGTTTGATGATGAGTAAAATGGCTAGGAGAAAGATTGTCTTAATGTCTGGATTGTAAGATTCTAAGCAGACTTTGCTGAAATGACTTGAGTTTAACTGATGTCAAATAAGATTCCACATCTGTATGAAGAAGTTGGTTTTTTTTTATACTCCCTCTCTCACCTCTCCCTCTACGGCAGAACAGCTGTGTTGAGAAAACAGTAATTGTGTGAGTTATTGAGCCTTTCAAAGATTATAACCTCTTAAAATATGGATTCTCAGAATTCTGTGTTTACCTTTCCAGTTAAAGAAATGTATGACTACCAGGGGAGATCTTACCTTCATGTCCCTCAAGATGTTGGAGTTAATCTCCGTTCTACAGTACCACCTGACAAGTGCTATCTTCCAAAGAAACAAATACATGTGTGGTCTGGGCATACAAAGGTAGGAATATTTGTGAGCATACAGCATAACCATCCATTTAATTTTCTATCTGCAGTTAGTAATTTCTATAAAACTGAAGAATCAGTAGAAGGAATGAGTATTTTCCTGTTTACCATACTGAGCACGTAATTAGTTGAGTTACATGCTCACACAAGGTGTTTGCCTGCTCAGTTGCAGTTGTCTAGCTGACAGCATATACTTTCGTGTTAACACAGTGACTTCCTGACCTACCTTAAAGGGAAAAGTAATATTCAGTGACTTCTGGGGGATTTGAAGTTATTTCCTAAAGTACATTGTGAATTACGATAAGGTTAATTGTAAAGATTCCTAAGAATGTTTGGGGTTTGAGAGGTTTTTGTAGTAAGAATGCTTAAGGGCTATTTCATATAAAACTTAGGTAAAGTGGCATAGGTTTTGTCATTATGGTGCATCAGCATTACAAATTTCCCAAATATAGCTAATAACTTTGAGAGATGTGTCTTGGTAAGAGTTTTTTTTTGATGCTGTTTAACATCCACAACCTTCTTGTGTCAGATACCAAAACAATATACACACTTCTGGTATTAAAAGTGTTTCACTGCTCAGGGTTTAATGGCATATACTCAGTTTTCTGCTTCTTTTGTCACTAATTTTAAGTATTGCTTGAAGGAGAATATGCTGCACTGAAATGGGCATCCCTTAATAGTATTTGGAAGATGCAAGAAAGGAGGACATGGGGAATGTTTTTAGCTTTTACCCTTTTTTTTTTTGAGTCACATCTCTGAACTCTTCTTAAATGATTGCTGCATCAATGAGCTTATAGCTGCAGCTATCAGGGCTTTTCAGAATGACATCTCCTCCCCAAAGCTCTAGTCCCTCCTCTGCCTATTATCCTATTACAGCAGACTGATGTATAAAATGGCTTTTTCCTTCAAACAAGATGAATAATGATATTGATGAGAGAGGCAAAATAAAAATGGACTGACAAATTTAGAAAAACTGTGGGATATAAGTAGACAAAAATAGGGAGGATAAAGTACCCAGCTCCAGCCAGGGGTGGGAGGGAGGAGCTGGATGGCATATGAATAGAGTAATCGGGAATACATGGAAAGAAGGGACATTACAACCATGAGTAGTTGGGATTCTCTGGACTTCCCAGAAAGGAGTACCTAGAATACAGACAGCTGTCAAGATGCTATGCCCAGAAAATCTGAGCTCAGTAGGTAGAAGGCACTGGTAGTATATGTAAGAAATTGAGCTGGCCAAATTGATTTATTTTTTTTTTCTAAATTCCATACCTGCCCCATCTGAAAAGGCTTGTTATGCAGATACAGTCCCCCAAACAGTTTGTATTTATTTGCTGTGTTTGCCACAGTAAAGGTGTGGATGTTGAAGGAGGTTATAATATACAGCTGTTAAAGTGAATCAACCTTTATCCAATAGCATTTGTTCAAAATACATCACTGTTTCTAAAATGGAATGTGGGCAGGTTATNTTTTGCTTGGAAAAGAGGGCAGGTGAACTGAGGAAAAATCTACATGATCCACTTACTGTTAACTTACATGCTTATTTGCAGGGTGTCAGTGCAGTCAGATTGTTTCCTCTGTCTGGGCACATACTGTTGTCTTGCTCTATGGATTGCAAAATTAAGGTGAGTTTTTTTTCTGTTTGCATGTGTACATTTTATACCATGGAATACAGACAGTGCATTTTAGGATACGTAAGCATTTGGTATTTCTACCAAATACCTTTTGTCTGTGTTGCTTCTATTTTTCTCACTTAATTTTTAACTTACAAATTCATTGGAACACAGACAGAAATAGTACACAAGACTAAGACTATTAGAAGAGTGTTAGTTGTTTTTTAATCGCATTTAGAAGGTCAGAAGTTTCTCACGTTTTTGCCTTTGTTGTTACATTAATAAATTTTCCGTGAAGCCTGGTTTTACAGCTAGCAATAGGTCTCCTCTGAAATCTTTTACTGAAGCATTTGTGATGTGAACTAATCTCATTTCTGTCAGCATATATCTACAGAAAGCTGATGTTTTGGGTTTTTGGTTTGTTGGGTTTTTTT